>BMAV01004379.1:410357-428371 GCA_019973955.1 Trichonephila inaurata madagascariensis | reverse complement strand
AAATTTGAAAAAAGTTTTTCTGATTAATAACAAGTTAAAACCACAACATATTTCTGAAGGCAGTTCAGCTTCTCAAAACGTTATTATAGTGTGAGAGTCTTTGTTGGATTTCAATACAGCAAGTATGATAAGACTACAATAAAGATAACGATTTCTGCTCATCTCAACATTAACAAATGCTTCATATGCAATATAGACGCGTGCGCGGGCGTGAATAACTTAATACAATGGGCTTGATTCAAGAAGTCACATGATAAAAAAACAAATACGTGTTTTCCATTGAATTCAAAACAAACATTAAACTAACTGTACTTGTTCTCAGATAAAATTTCAAATTTCATATTTGGGTAAAGATGTTTAAATGTGCTAGGGAAAAAAATTTCTTCAAAAAGATTTTTTTAAATTAAAAAAAAAGTCGTATTTTATGCTTATACTTTTAAATAAAAAGCATTTTTTATATACATATGCACTTTTTAAGAGAAAGTTTCTGCAAAGAGCAAAACTTGGCAACACTGGAGCGCGTGAACGGATTAGTTGGAAACACAAGATAGTTTTTATCGTGTGACTATGACGTCACATGAGTTTTTGAATTGATTGGCTAGAATCATTTGGCTTTCACTATCATGTGACTAAGACGTCACATGAATCAACCTCATTATCTCAAATATAATTAATTTATTGTCCTAAGTTGAGACAATATGTACGTGTCCCTCATATACTATTTTAATTATTTACTGAGACATGTCTAAATGTAAGATTCATGATAAATGTATACAATTTTTAAAACACATTCTTAATTTCATATTGCATGGTTTAGAAGAATATGGAACTTACACATATATAACTCCCTTTTTACTATGTAAATATAGCATTTATTTGGCGTGGTTTTACACAGTGTTTCATGTAATGTATCAACCGTTTGGAAATAAAGTCGGATGTATTATGAACTCTATTACACAGTATAATAATCCTTCATAATCAACAAATAATGTGATTCAATATCAAGTAATAATTCAATTTCAAATAATCAATAGTATTTAAATAAAAAAGTATTTCAAATAATGAATACTATTTTTTCAATAATAAATAGTATTCTATCTCTTCCAAATACCGTGTCTCATATCACACCGAGAACGATTGAGAAATGACATTTTCTCAACAGGAAAAAATTAATGAAAACAGAGTAAAAAGCTTGTAAGTTATATTAACTATATGTAAAACAAATATTGGTCTTGAAATCAACCTTAATGAAGCAACTATGAATACGCAAAAAAAAAATCATGACATAAACAGAAATGATTTTAGTAGTGAAAATTGAAATTGCTATTTCAGACTGAAAGAAATGATTGTAATCAAAAATATTTTTAATTAATTAAGGTATCCGACTACGTTAGGAACCGTGATTTTGTAAAAGCACATAAATGGATAATATTTATGATATTTAGTGTCACTTATATTAGAAAATGTATATAAATTTTTTTTAAGAATAGTATTACAATAAAAAATTATTTAAGTACAATACTTAGACAAAAATGAACATAGAATGACCCATTTTCAAAATATTCTCCTTTTGTGAAAAATGCTTCTATTAGAATAATATTTTGCCTGTAGATAGCTCAGACCTCTGTACAGAGGCTCAACTAGAATGTTTGAAATATTTAACTTAGAAGTGGGTTTATCCATGTTTTACGACACAACAGAGGGGAGACATTTTAAGAAAAAAACGCCGATAATTATTTCAATGGGTTGTAACTCTGAAAATAATGTGAATTTTTCAAAATCATAGTTGAGCTTCTGTAGAGAGGTCTGAGCTATATACAGGCAAAATATTATTATAATAGAAGCATTTTTCACAAAAGGAGAACATTTTGAAAAAAGGTTATTCTAAGTTAATTTTTTGCCAAAATATTGTATTTAAATAATTTTTTTTGTCAAAATATCCTTAACACAATTTTATACATGTATTCTAATCTAAGTGACACTAAATATCATGAAAATTATCCATTTATGCACTTTTTTAAAATCACAGTTCCGAACGTAGTCGGATACCTTAAATTGAGAATGGAAAAATGCTTTAAAATGAAATCGAAACTAGAACATAGGCTCTGAAAACTTCAAATATCTTAAGACATCATTGGTTATGAGATAAGAAATTTGGGGGCAAGCTCCGCAATTATATGATCCACAGGGAAAAAAATCGATATTTTTGTCATTTTTAGGGTACTGTGTAGCCTTTTATTTTCTTCTATTATTTGTCTTATGTGCTTTATTGAAATATTTGAATATAGTCATAAATAATTTTATTTATTTAGATTTTCCCTGTGGAAAATTTCTGTTATTAGGAGAAAAAAGAAAATACCTCCAAGTAATTTAAGAAAAACGTAAAGCTTTTTCTGTATTTTATAATACTGGTTTTCTTTTAAAAATCATTAAAACACTACACAATCATTTCCACCAGTCGTTGGCTTCTTCGTACCATTATGATAACAAAAGTTTGTGAACAATAAAATATAAAGACATACCAACTTTATTTTATACGCACGATCGCGTTTTATATATAGTTTTTAAAAAATACTTTCGTTTTCCTTTTCGATTAATTTATTCTAACACGGTTTAGGGTTGTTGATAGCTCCTGAAAAATGGGTTTCGAAATTCAGAAACTTACTAATAGTCCCGCTTCTGAGATCAATGTTGTACAAATGTAGAAGAGGTTTTAAAATATTGACCAAAACGCGTGTGGACACTAAAACTTAAAATTATCACATATGAATATTTGTTTAATTTGGTACTTCAAATTATATGAAGAATTTGCAAAACCAAGACAATTATTTAAATTTAAAAAAAAAGTTTATCTGATTAAAAAGATTTAAGAAGGCAGTTTTACCATTCTGAAGGCATTTGTTTTATCTCACACAGTATTAACAAATCCGTTACATGCAAGTAGCAGTGAATAATTTAATATTATTATTACAAATCCAGCGGCGTAACGTACACCCCCGCATCGCGGGAGGGGGTTGTGGTACAGGGTTCTAGGGAGCCCAAAATCCGATTTTGCAAGGAGGGGGCTAATATTCTTCGTTACGCCACTGTTCAAATCTAATTAATTTATTCTCCTATGTGTTGAGGCGATATGTATGCATTCCTTATTTTATTTTAATTATTTACCGAAACATGTTTACATTTAAAAAAAAAAAAAGACTCATGATAAATTTATGAAATTTTTATATATATAAACGAACAAAATTCTTAATTTCATAATATATGACTTAAGAGAATGGGGAACGTAACTCTATTTTTACAAAACAAATATATTATCTATTCCGCATGGTTTTACACTGTTTTTCATGTAACGTAGCAATCGTGTAAAAATAAAGTCAGATCTATTATGTACAGTATAAGGAAAAATGAGAAAAAAAAATCTTACCGTTTCAATTTAAATAAGTCAGACTTGTTGATTGTAGAAAAGAAAGATAAAATTGTTTGGAATTTTTTTTTTTTTTGCAATATTTTCTTAATTTAACGTTTAAAAGCGCCACTGCTGTAGGCGTTTTATTTTCGTTCATATTTTCAACACTTCTCCCCGCAAAAAGCCACAATGTTATCAATGAAACTAACAGACTGAAACGCGCTATATAAACTTTGAAACTTCCTATCGTGAGGCAGTTGGAACAGTGCTTCTCAAACTTTCCATGTTTGCGACCCAATATTCAATCACAATTTGCATCGCGCTCTCCTCCATACAATAACGATGTATTGAATTCAATAATATGATATTTTGACGTTAAACCTACAATACGACTTTCACCCCTTAAGTCCCCCCGGCGTATATAAACGTCTCACTCAGCCAGTGCGTTAATTGCCTCAGACTTATATATACGTCCTTCCGAAATACTATCTTTCTGTGAACTGCTATTCATAAAATTATTCCGAAGGCTTTGGAAAGCAATAAAATGGCAGTGTTTGCGAGGGAGCCTTGGCAGTGTTTGCGAGGGATTTACTTATTTCAGAGGATGTACTTATTTATTCCTTTTCTACCACCACCCACCCTCAATATACCACATACGCTTACCTACGCGCTAAATGGCGGCATTGGGGAACAAATCGTGTAATTTTTAATCGTTTTTTAAGGGATTAATTATAAATCGTATAAGTTATCAAGATAAGTATTAATATTGGCAAATTTTATACATGACAAATCTATACAGTCATTGGTAATTATTAAACTTGTCTTTAACTTAGTACCATTAAATTAATTATAAAATAGATTGTACAGTACTGATACATTTATAAGTGGATTATAGTGTAAATGAGTATTTTATTTTTTATTATGTCAGAATGTATTTGTTTGTTTACTTTCAGTAAGTTAATAATTATTTTAAATAAACTTTTGTTTTTGACTTTTCAATAGGCTTGTGCCCCCCTCGTAGGGTTATCACGCCCCCTAGGGGGCGCGCCCCACAGTTTGAGAAATATTGTGTTAGAATGATTACTTATGGAAAGTGTATTTTAGACAAAGCGTTGCGCACTACAAGGGAGTTGGTGAACGGGCCAATTAACTAGGAATTGGGCAAGTGACAAAGGACTTCTGGCGCTTATGGTTCCATCTTTTCTCAGAAGGGGAAGCAGCTTTAGAATCATTGCTGACCATGAATGCCCTTTTGGTGTTTTAGATATTATAGAAATTAAAAAGAACCGAGATAAAAAAAAATTATTATTATTCTCTTTCATTGAACCACCACTGGACAAACACCTTTTCGTGGCTTCTAAATGCAACGTTTATCGAAAGTCAATCAATCAATAGACCAAAGGATGTTGTCATTTATAAGCAAATAACATTTCGAATAGATTTTTCCCATTCTAAATACTATATGTATCTCACTTTCAACGATTTTTGTGATGAGCAGCTTTACATAGGAGTTTTTTAGAAGCCTTTCCTATAGTATCTACCACTCCTTGTCTTTTCATTAGTTTGAGTAAAAGGACACCAGATTTTAAAGGTTTCTAATTATGGGAACTGAGATGTAGAATTCACATGAAAATTTTTTAACCGTTTGAAGCCAGTCACCAGACGATTTTATAAACTCATAAGTGAACTCTATTAATAAGACTTTTTGCTTACGCATGTCTGGGGTCCCGTATCATTGATTCGGCTGATACTGCGGTAGCTACGCTCCTGCTTTTCACAGACTAGTTCGATTTATTTCGGAGTGCGACTATCCTTGCTTTTTGGTACTGAAGAAAAAGAACTAAAAGAGAAACCTATTCGCTTTCGTGCTGGAAAGATCACAATACAAACGAGGCTGATTGATAGTTTTGAACTAGAATTTGCAGAGGCAGACGTGCGGACAGACGCGTCTTAAAGCATAGGCCAACTGAGCCATGGCCCAGGGCCTCGCGCACGATGGGGGCATCTTTTCGTTCTCAACTCTGTCTTAATAAGATTATGATCCAGATAATTTTAATGTGGTCGAACATAACTCCCTTACATATTATTCGAAAAACTGGAAATTTCAAACTGCATGTCAACTGACAAAAATGACAAGACTGAATAATAATGTGATGACCATTGCCCATGTCTAGACCTAGGCTTAATACCATAAGCAATCATTAAACTCATTTAGTCGAAATTTTGCCATCTGTCGAGCTTGTTTGTGCCTAAGTTTTTGAGATTGTGAGTCGTGTACATTTATTTGCTTCAAATGACCGTTTGAACGAAAATTTGACAATGCACGTTATATACCAGGGGTGGCGAACCTTTATGGACCAACGTGCCATTTTCTTTCTAAAGAAATGCTTAATGAGGTATAAACGTGCCGACAAATAAATTTGACTTGTGATTATTAGAAAAATAATTAAACTAAATACTAACACAAAACACAAAAATCTTTATTTACTACAGAAAAATACATTTTGTTATTTTATAGTAGTAAATGTTTTAGTTGAACGTGTAATTCAAATTATATAAAGTAGCATTAGTGTGATTTCTGCTGTTGCAGATTAGATGACAAATAAATTATATTAGGATTGGGTAAGATGTGTTACTTTTAGCAGAATGCATGCTGAATTGGAGTCATCTGCCAAGTGGTTTCTATAAGCGAGTCTAATGCTATTCATCTCTGAAAATGATGACTCGTAGACATAAGTCGATCAACGTATGGTTAAAATTGCATGAGCCTGCTTCTTCAAACAGTTAAACGTATCTGGAATCGAATTTAATGTTTCCAAAACTTCGTTACTGTCTTTTTTACTTATGTTTCTTGTTAATTTTTCTGTTTCAATCAATTCTAACCTTTTCCTTTTTTCAATAAATTTTTGAATCCATATTGAATTAGACTAGAATTCAATAAGTTGCATTTCAAATTCTTCAATTTCCAACCAATCAAATTGGGGCAAGTTCATGAAATGATGTCACATCAGGAGGCATAATAAACTTGGGCATTTCTGTAAATTCTTTGAACTGAGAAAATTCTCACTGTAAATTCCTTGATTGAAGAATCAATCGCGATTGATCGTTTTGATAGGTGGCGTGCCCAAAATATTGTGCCACGTGCCATTAATGGCACGCGTGCCAATGTGGTTCACCATCCCTGTTATATACCATCTACTTTTAATGATTTCAGGTAGGGTCTTAGTTCCTAGACCCTTTTTTCTAGGCTTTTAGACCTTTTTTCTTTCTTTTTCCTAGGGCTCAGAGCCCCACAAAATCTTAAGATTTCTCTGGGCCCAGGGCCTCAAAGAGTCTTAAGACGTCCCTACGTGCTTAACTTCCAATCACTCGGAATGGTAGTTTGAAAGCCCAGAGGTTTGTATACAAAATACTCAAGCTTCATGTCGAATCTTAAGTTGCAACCTTTGGTAATGGATGGCGTCACATCAAGTACAACAAAATACTAGATCTACTATTTTGCTCATTCTTAAAACGATATGTATCGTACTCCAAGGAAGAGGGGAGGGGGCTTATGAGAATTTAAATGACTAGTAAAATATCCCTTTCTTTTTCTATTACATTTATCAAAAGGTGGAAACATTAGTTAGGGTTCGTTAATTCTTAAGGTAATTATCCTAATAAGCAATGCATGCAAAATTGAATTAATATCTAATCTATAAATTTCATCTACATTTAAACTTCAAAAAATTAAAATTAGTGGTTTTCTCAATTTGGATATCTTAATAATGGAATGTTCGCCATTTTTCATTTGTTGTTTCCAAAAAAAATCCAACACTTTTTGGTTGATATTTGATGCAACTGCAAAAGGTTCCTTGGCCCAATGAGTATATTTGATGCAGTTAATACTTTGGGAAGTATGTGAATTATATGTGATTTATCCCTTGAAGATATAAAATTTTTGAAATTTATGGGAATAAAAACAAATTAATAAAATTCCGGTAAAATAAAATCATTTAAAAAAAAAGGGAATTTAAAGTAAATTTTACAAGCAAATATAAATAATTGCGAGCCATTTATGGTGTGCCTTTTTTTATTATTGATTTATAATCAAGCTTTTGAGATGATTTGAAGAAATATTTTTAAAAAATGTTTTTCAAAGTAAAAATAAATAAATAAATAAAATAAAATAAAAACACTTCATTAAATCGAAAAAATAAATGCTCATATTAGACGAATTATATAGTTAATGATCTAATATAATTATTAAAGGAAGTACAAAGTAAGGAAGGAAGTAAAGGATTAACAAGTTAAAGGAAGACTTTTAAATATGTAAATTTTTATAAGATGTGTTAGTGTTGTGAATATAGTCTTTCGTTTCTGATTTAAATCTAAATGCATAAAAAGCGCAACCAATTAAATTAAATTTGAAACTCAAATTTAAGAAATATAAGTTTACTTATTCTCTACATCTTTGAAAATTTTATTTATCCTGCTTCTTTGGCAACCTCGGATGCTGTTTTCAAAGAAAGTACGATTCTCTATCCCGTCAGATTTTTTTTTCATTCTGTGTAATTAATCTTCGATAGCGAATGATTGTGAGTAGTTTAAAGAGAGAGAAATAAGACATTCATTAGGAAAAAAATATTGATGATACGAGTTTAAAGATTAAAAACGCCAACAATCACGTACAGGTCACCCATTCCGGTATAGTGGTTAGCGACACTGATTGCTGTTCTATAACGCCTGGGTTCGAATCCCGGAGAAGGCATGGATGTTTGCAAATGTATAGTGCCTTTTCGATATGGGGGTACTCCAAATAGCCGTCGAGCCAAAAGTCCTCTCGGGAGGTTGATGGAAGGGAAAGGGAGGCCCCTGACCCTCCCAGGGCCCTGACCACCTCAAAATTGGGGTGGAATCGAGCCAAAACGAACTGTCGCCTGCATGGTGCTTAAAGCTACGGCTAGCGAAAGGCGTGAATCTAGCCCTTTGCCACGATGGATTTCGTGGGCTTCGATGTGACATCGTCAGACAGGTGGCATTATAGTAATAGTATATTTTCTATAGTATAGTATTCTTTAGTAATAGTATATTTTCTTTCACGTATCTAGTATATTTTCACCACCAGGCCACCTGTCTGACATAGTCAGATGGAGGCCTGCAAAATTCATCGTGGCAATGGGCTAGATGTACGATAGATGGCGCCACCATCTATCTCCACCACAATTTAGGCATAGAACTGAAGTGGAGGGAAATTTTCTTCAGTTCCCTGCACTCGTGATTCAGCCCACAAGGCTTTCGGACCCACTGATTTAACGAGCACGTACTCCGTGTGTACTCGGAGGGTATTTGGCGGTACGGGCATCGAACTGAGGCCTTCCGGTCCGGAGTCCGGTGCTCTAACCACTAGGCTACCCACGGCCCCAATATATTTTCTAAATCAATTTATATTTTATTCTTACATATTCTTATGTCCATTATATATTGTATTTCAGAATGTTCTGCATATTTTGATTGTAAAAATTAGACTTATACTATTATATTCCTTCAACTTAAAAATGATGTCTAGTGGGATCGTCATTATATTACTCGAAGTATAAACGAGTATTACGTAAAACCATACTTTATATCTGACAACAATTATTTAATTTTGATGCGATGAAATTATGGAGGTGACAGTGGTCGGTAAAAGCTCAGAATTGGCTTCTAAAGATGTTGTTATTGAAATCAGAAAAATAAATAATATTTTGTATAATTAATTTTAGAGATAACTGTAAAGCAGTGGATAACTAATTAAAAAAAAAGCTTAGAGTCCATTCGTGCACCATTTACTAGGTATTTTATTACTCTGATTAAAGAATTGAGCATGAAGCTGCAAGTGTCAAAATTATAAAAACTAAATGGCTTATATCGGAGTGTCCTTTTCACAGCTTTAAGAAATAGATAATGAAATTCTAAATGAAACTAAAGTAGATGAAGTATATGGCAGAGAATATGCATATATTGAAAAGTATGAAAAAAAAAAAAGAAAGTATATAATTTGATACCGGTTGCCTATCCATTTCTGGTGTGGTTTCAATATCGCACCAAATAGACCTTTGATGGCCAATAGTTTTCTAACCAAAATGGGCCGCTTATCACTTAAAACTGGTATTGCAAAGCATTTTAAAAATAACTGACACTTGTGAAATAGATAAACTCAGTAGAATGAAATACATTTGGAAAAAAAGGTTTAAAAGATGAAGTTACAAAAAATTACCTTGCTTTGTGACGGGCTCACGCGTCCTTTCTGTAACATAACCTCTGGGTTCTTTGACGGCCAAGATCAATGGCAACTCTTTTCCAACCAAAATCCAAGAAGCGAAATGCGATTATGAAATGCAAATAATATAGCTTTTAAAAGAACAGAAGTTTCAGTAAGCAGTATGGCAATTTAGGGAAAGTTATGTTTGGAAGAGATACGAGTGTGAATTGACGGCCTATCATAAAGTTACCGAGATATTCAGCCATTGATACAAGGTGCATACCATTGCACTCGCGCCCAGACGTTTCGTACCGTGATAGAATCTTATCTTGAATTAAGGTAGGACTGATTATTTGATATTAGGACTTGCAATATTATCAGAATTGAAAAGTAGACAGATAATATAATTATTTAGATAAAGTGGTCTAAATTACGCAATTCGGTTTAACTATCGCTGTGTGTTTGGTACATTAGATTCTCACTTATATAAATTTATCTAAATTATTAGAAATTTAAGTTATCATCTTAATAAAGTCATATTAAGAATTTTAAAATGTCGATTCATTTTGAGAATCCCACACCTCTAATTCACGCTGACAATGAAAGATATGGTCACCAAAGAGCGACCGTATCACAGCTTCAATAAAACTACATAATCATCATCATATCTGTTAAGATAGCCCCTTGTAGGCCAGTGCCTTCCTTTACAGATTCCTCCATATTAACCTCTTGTTTACTTTTGTTCTCAAAGTCTGATTCCACTGAATCTGCCCATTTCAGCCTTGGTCTTCCACGCTTCCGAATCCCAGTGACTTTGAATTGCAGTACCTTTTTGACAACATTATGAACTGGCATTCGAGTTATATTTGCTATCCAATTCATTCTACTTATTTTTATGTATTTATAGATGTCAGGTTGCTTATAATTTCTATATAATTTGTGACGGGCTCACGCGTCTTTTCATTAACATGTTCTTTTGGGGCTAAGATGGCAACTCTTTTCCAACCAAAACCCAAGAAGTGAAACGTGAAGGAAAGATGCAAACTAGATAGCTTTTAAATATCAGAAGTTTCAGTAAGCGAGGTGGCAATTTGGGGAATGTTATGTTAGAGATTGATACAATCGTAAAGTGACAGCCAACTGAGGTTATCCCAAAGATAGAGCCATTAGGTCAAGGTGCATACCATTGCACTCGAGTAAAGACGCAACTTCCTTAGTATCGGATTAACGATTTGATTGAGGTAGGATTGACTATTTAATATTAGAACTTGCGATATTATTGGAATTAAGATTAGGCGGGTTAGATATTGATAGTGGTCCGAGTTAGGTTATTTTGATATTACTTATATTGTGTGTTTGTTCATCGTAGATTCTATCATATATATTTATTATCTACTCTGTTAAAAGCTTAAGTTCTAGTTCTTAATAAAGTCATATTAAGAACATGGACACGTCTGGTCCTTTTGTTAATCCTACAACTCTAGCTCACGCAGATAATCCAGGAGAAGGGCACCCTAGGGGGACATTTTCACAAATTCAAAATTGTATCTTCTTTTCCAGCTATTGTTATTTACACCTCCAAGTGTACTTCGAAGTATTTTTCTCTCAAAAGATTCCATTTGATTTTCTTCCAGTTTTGTGGTTGTCCAAGTCTCAGATGCATATGTCAGAACTGGTCTAATAAGAAAATATTTGTAAATTAAAAATTTCGTGTTTATTGAAAGAAATTTAGATTTTAAAAATTTTTTTCATTCCATAAAAAGCGTTATTTGCCAGGCATATTTGGTTCTGGATTTCATGAGATTTTCCGTTCAATAAAACAGCAATCGGAATTAAATTGGGGTATCAAATGCTATAAAAGAAAATTTCTGAAATGGGCTGATGACATGCCTTTAGAGCCCGTTTTCCAACTAATTGGAGAAGACTTTGAAGAATTTCCGGAAAATTTCCAATTTTTTATTTCTTTTTTCTCTACATAATAGCTTACGCATGCATATTTCTCTAAACTTATTGTTGTCATCAATTTCTATTTTGTTGTTTAAGTACAATTAAAGTCTTTCACATTTAATCATTTAATCATTTGGACCATCTGCAGTAACCAACGCAAATATGGATCTTTCTAACCACAAGTTTCTTTTAAAATTTGTTATTCGTTTGTTGTTATATCTCCATTGGTTATTTGTTTTTAAAGAAATATAAACATTGTAACCTTTAACCCGTAACTTTGAAAGTACTCCTCTATGTTTCTATAATTTTAATAATTTTTCTAGAAAAATACAAGAAAAAAATATGACCTTATAAACATAAACCATTTCCTTCGACCATAAGCAGGAGCGATTTTTTTTATTGAATTTATTTCCCACCAATTAGATTTTTATACTTAAAACATTATTTTTAAAATAAAATTTGAAGTATTTTTGAAAGGAGATGGCTTTTTCACACACATACATTCTGTGATGCCAGTTGCAAATCGTGAGCTTACTATTTTCTTAGCGAATAGTCTGATAGGGAAAATAACGAACAACTATTGACTACTAAATCTAAAATTTCTCCTCTAAACAAAATTTCGATTTTTTGGTTCAAACTATTAGCTTTTTGCATAGAGACATAAGTTACCAAATATATGAAGAAAATTTTGAATTGTGGAAACACTGAAACATACTTTTGGACAGATATAACGCCTGCTCAACGAAGAATCAAAATTTGATGAGTTCTGTGGAATATTTGTACAGCATTGAGTGAGGGGTATATATATATTATGAAAATAGATTAACACGAAACTCAGAGAACTGAAATATCTTTCGTGTTAAAGAATATTGTAACCCCCCCCCCCGGGGTGGGTGTTCAGTATACCGACAATGCATTCTAGAAGGGTGTGGCTGTGAAATCCAATACCACCTCAAACCATGATACCGGGAGCAGGATCAGTGTGGCGATGCATAACGCAACAGTTCAGCAACATCTTACCACGGTGTCTCCAAACTCGAATCCAACCATCATAATGTTGAAGGCAGAAGAGGAATTCGTCAGTAAACATAAAATGTCATTCCATTCCGTTGTCCATGTCCACTGTTCATCACACCTTTGGTGGTGCGAGCGCCTGTGGTTTCCACAGTTAAGGTTAATCGAAACAATAGACGCCTTGCGGACATACCACTCTGCTGCAAATGGCGTCGAATGGCACGAACGGACACCGAATGATGCGTAACAGACTGAATCTGTTGGGCTATGGTTCCTGATGTGGCTGCGTGATCCATCAACATGCGATTTCATGCGAACAATCCCCTTTTTCATCAAGGCAGTGGGACAAAGAGATGGTTGCGATCAGTTCCGTCCTTTCCTCCTGCATCCAGCGATGACAAATCCGCATCACATTTGCTTGGCTTCATCCAACACGTTGACCGATTTCTCCGAAGGATTATCCACAATCCCTATAGGCTACTATTCTTCCTCGGTCGAATTCAGTAACGGTGATAAGACGCTCTATGTCTTCCAAGAGGCATAGGTAAACGGCTAACACACACAAGCACAAAAAAAACCCGCACGAAAAAACAATTGCCGTATTACAAATCACCAATCTCTACTCCCTTCATATAGCGCTTGCGGGTGGCTCTACGGTTGCCTGTAATGTGCTTCTGCACTATAATGCTAGTAGTTTGTGAAGTTGCCCCCCTCGGGTGCCCTTTTCCTTGATTATCGGCGTGAGCTAGAGGTTTAGGAATAAATAAAGAACTAGAAGTTTCCATGATCTTAATATGACTTTATGAAGACCTTAAACTTACACCTCTAACAGATTAGATAATAATTATATATGTGAGAGAATCTGTGGATAAACACACAAATATATATAATACCGAAATAGCTTAACCCGGACCACTATCAATAACAAACCCGCCCAAGCTCAATTACAATGCTATCACAGATCCGAATATTAAATAGTCACTCCTACCTTAATGTCGAATGAAGTAGCGATCAATCTGATTCTAGTTGAGGTTGCGGTTCACAGGAGTGCAATGGTATGCACCTTGACCTAAGGGCTCTCTGACACGGATAATTTCTGTTGGCTGTCACTTAAACTTTCAAAAACTCTTCACACTTGAATCACGAACTATCATAACATTCCCCAAATTGCCACACCGCTTACTCTAACTTCTTTTATTTAAAAGCTTCCTAATTTGAATCTTTCCTTCACGCTGCACTTCTTGGGTTTGGTTGGAAAAGAGTTGCCATTAATTCTGGCCCCAAAGAACCTAAAGGACATGTTAATGAAAAGACGCGTGAGCCCGTCACAAGTTTGCATATTTCATTGCCGACAACGCATGATGTAAGTTCCACATGGTTTGCATACTTCCTTCAGGGTGTTGCATTTTGTGTGGCCAGCAGTGTAAAATAAAAGAAGGAACACTGCCTGAGGTACTTTCTTCGAAACAATCTTCCTCGAAGAGAAGCAACCCATCTTCGAGCTCGTAAAGATCTGTATGAAAGGAAGTTTCTTATCCTGAGTCGAATTTTTCCTGCAATCCCTAATTGGAGACATTTGTAAGCAAGGCCGTCTAAGTATACGGAGTCATAGGCACTTTTAACATCTAGGCTGATTCCTACAAAATATTACTTTTGTGCTTTAGAATCTATGATTGCGTTATTAATTATACATGTAGCAGCTCTGCTGTCTTTAAATATCATCACTCCAAAATGAAACAGGTGAAGGTTTTGCTCTTTAGTCAAGAAATACTAAATGCACCCAGATAAAAAACTGAGGTAAAAGCTATTGATCTGTATGAAAGGTCTATATATTTGACTTTGTAGGGCTTCGGAAGTGGAAGAATTAAGGAATGTTTCCGAGAATCGGGGACAATATGATTGTCAAATAAACACTGAAAATATTTAAGAATCGTAATCCTTTCACTATTTTTCAGATTTTTGAAAAATGATGCTGAACCTGGAGTTGTATTTCTGGATGAATGGATAGCCTTATTTAATTCTGGAATATGTAATGGTATACTGAGAGAATTGTTTTCAATGTTGAGAAGATCTAAAGATAGAGGTTTGTGAGAGGCAGAATTGGATGCAAAAAAAAAAAAAAAACTAGCGAAGATGTTAGCTTGAATTAGAGGCTATGTGATAAATCTGTATTGACATTAAGAATATTTAAAGTTGAATCTCTTTCTCTCTCTAGATTTTTATGAGTAGAAACTTTTTTGAGGATACTGAAAAGCACATTTCCGAATTAGATGCGTTGTTATAGACGGAATCCCAAAATAGTCTTTTGGCTTTTTTCATCCTTCACACAATTCTTACTATTAGCTCACAATCTCTATATATTTATTTATTTATCTTGGTGGAATTTTCAATCGTTAATAAAATACATTTTAAAGTGCTCCATTGAGCTGAAATTTTATATATATGATTATTTTTGATGATAATACAATAATTTAATTATAATTAATAAAAAATTAATTGATTAAAACTAATTATTCAAAGAATTACAAATACAGCCCCGTTGGCGACTTAGCGACAGTTTTGGCGACTTGTGTCAAAAAAAGTTTTTTTTCTCACGTTTTAAAGCATTCAGTTAAACTAAAATTTTATACACACGATTGCTTTGGAGGACAATACGATACTTTAATGATAATGAATAAAAATTAATGACCACTTAATGTTGTGATTCTGTTTTATGTATATAAATGTTTATATTAATTGTAACCATTTAATATATAAAAAGTAGCTAAAATAAAATTTTTCTTTGTTGATCTAAGTAGGAATTGACTTAATTTTTTTTTTTGTATTACTTGTTTTAATGTTAAATCTGAGTTTGCTTGAATAGTGTTTATATTTATTCCATAATTGTGGTAATATGTCGCGAATAGCTCTTTTACTGTAATAATTTTTGAGCGTGTAAAAGTTATTGTTATCAGTTCCACCAAGGTGGGAATTATCTATTAGAGACTTGAATTTTTCGATTGGGTTTCTTACTAATTGTGGAAATTTTATCACAATTTTAAGGCTCCTGTTTTCTTCTGTTTTACTTATTGTAGACTACGCTTCATTCGTTCCCATCTGCCAATCTATACTTTTTAAAGTTCGTTTAAGAGGATTTAGATTTCAAAATTCTTTGATTACAATGCAATGATCCCTCTCAAAGGAACTGTCTAGAATGTAACTGTAAAAATTACTTAAATGAGAGGAAGAGTAGAGAGAGTGAGTCCTATAAGCGAAGCTTTATTTATTGTACTTCTATATGTGGGAGAGGTTGTATTATGAATAACAAAATCAGAATCAGTTAGCCAAGCTATACGAAATCCTTTCTGTATTTTGAAATACTTCGGATCTCCCTATCGGATGATGAAGATTAAAATCTCCTAATATAAAAGCAGGGTCTATCAAAGATTCTAAAAAGGATTTAATGAATAAGATATTTAAAAATCCGGGGAGTATAAATATTATAATTGTTATAGTCAAAATTTCTACGTCTTCCGCTTGATCCAGTTTTAATGGAAATTGTTGGGCAGAAAAGTAGTCTAGAACTGCAGTATAATTAATCCATCTCTTGGTCTGCATTGTCTGTCCACTCAGAAAATATTCTTTCCAGGAAAGTTAAGTATGTTATCATTTTTTAAAAAGTTTCTTGGAAAATCTCCATACATCAGAAATAGAAAAAGGGAAATATTTGGAGCAGTGATGTTGCTGTTGTTGACTTATTTCATCAGATCCATGAGCCTAAGAATTTTTAAAAAAACATATTGTTACGTAGATCCGAGGGTTCGAGGATTTTATGCAAAAAAAAAAACAACATGTTCTTCATTAGCGATGCGAATTTATTATCGGAAATCCAATCCTTTAAATACAGGATTCAGCAGCAATATTCACAGAGTAAATCCCCGAAGGTCTTCACACCTTCAAGAGCAATCAAACACAATCATCAGTGTTTAAAAATACACGTATGTAAAAGATTATTCACAAGCACAGCCGAGCTAATCGCTAGTCAAAACAATCCTCACTCTTCGCAGGTTAAAATCAGACTGACTGGCGTTCCGGCGAGCATTTCTATTTATAAGCGCGACAGAAACTTCCAGAAATATATAACCGCTCGTGTCATCGAGCGTGACGTTAATGGAGGGTTCCACTACTTTCTAGAAGAATCCAGAGGGTTCCAAACTCGGCAACATGGTCGCCAAAGTCGCCATATTGGCCGCCAGCTTGGTCGCCAAAAATGATGCCAATTTGGCTCTACTGCCAAGATTTCGCCAAGTTCTCATTGAATCGCCATTATAACGTAAGGGGTGGCATCGCTTGTGAATAGTACAATTTTAACATGAAATAAATGTAACGTAGAGTAATATAAATGCGATAAACACTCAAATTATTTACACTATTTACACAAAATTCGTAACAATATACATGAAGAGGATTGGAGTATATATCCTCATTCTTATGACCCGCACAGTTCAACAGATGTTCCGGAGAGGCCTGTACGGAGTTGAAGTTGGTACACATCAAATAGACCTATTCTCCATCAATAAAGAAGATGCTATGCATCCACTTGCGAATCTGAAAAAGGTGGACTAGACGAATCTATCTGTCTTGATGGTAAGGGCACCACTTGGGGCCTGCCTTTTATACCTGGAGCTGGGTATACGTTAGAACTGATGCCATCCCAATAAAGCAGAAAAGTTACAGTAAAAATTGTTTCGTGACAGCGTCATTTTTCTGCAGTTTAGCAAATATGATTTTAACAATTATTTGCTAAACAATATTCACAACAATTAAAAATATTTGAATAATAAATACAGCTATTTAATATTTAAAACCGGCTGGGTGGCGTGGTTGGTTTGTTGCTGGCTTTCTGCATCCAAGGTTGCGGGTTCGACCCCGGACCAAGTCGGTGGATTTTCCTGATGCAGAAAATTGACAACGGCCATGTTGTATGATTGATTATAAGGCATGTAAAAGATCCCTTGAGTGTCTGTTTGGCTTGGGTGCTCTCTGCAAAATTAAATCCTAATAAAATTACAGGTTCGCATCGTCAGAGCTCAGGTGCCTTCTTCTAGGGAGGAAATTGGGCGTCAAAATTACCTACGGCGATTGGTCTCCGTCTATATGGTGCCGCACTAAAAAGAGATATAAGTTTCGGGGAATGTACCAGGTCTGCAAAGGACAAACTCCAATCGGCAGCCCATTAGAAATAAAAAATAAAAAAAATATTTAAATTTCAATTAGTAAGATATTACGCAATATATTAGATAATAATAATTTCTATTATTATCTAAGATGTATATTGTTTGTAGAGGTAATCTGTTATTTTGCAAAAATACCTGTATTTACATTTTCCTAGTAATATTTTATACTCTGTGTTTAAAAGAATAATAATCATTTATATCTCTGTGT
>BMAV01004379.1:385382-410347 GCA_019973955.1 Trichonephila inaurata madagascariensis | reverse complement strand
TTTATACTCTGTGTTTAAAAGAATAATAATCATTTATATCTCTGTGTTTGAATAAAAGAAATTTCTTCTTGATTCCCGTTATATTTGTTTTTCTTTATATTCAGTAAACTATTTAATAAACAAAAATGTTAAAGCTTCCAAAAGAAAATCTAAACTAATTTTCTTAGCTTCCAAAAATACTATAAGGACACCAAATCACCTTTTCCACACTTCTAAATCGAAGTAGTTTTAATTAAAACTCCAGCAACGGTGGCTAGCAGTTTGAATTAAAAGAGATAAATAATTTCGAAGATCAAAGATCAAAAAAAGAACTTTATTGTAAAACATAAAACAATCGAACCGAACACCGGTGTTGCCATTCGCAAAAATACAAAAAGTAAATGAAAAAGAATAATACAATTTTATTACTAACGTTGCCATCTGAAATTTAAAGTTTATAATATGTAATTAAAATAAAAATAAATAAATAATACATTTTCAACACAACAGATAGTAATAATTTGAACGTGTTTCAAAATAAGGAGATATTTTGGCAGCGTTAAATAGAGCTGGTCAGAAATTAATATTTGTAAACAGTAAAATCATGTATTAGAATTTTATAATAAAATTTTTAGTATGTCTCGTTGTGAATGTCGAAATTTAAGTGATGATGAAGGTAAGAGGATTTTGTTTGGATCCTATTTTAGTTTAATCCCTTATTTATTACTGATATAGAGAATTAAATTTGTTATTGCAACTATTAGGTTCAAATTCGCGTCTAATACAGAAAAAACGTTGTTAGTGTTATCATTTCCCGTTGCCAAGATGTGAATCAAAGGTACTTACGTATTATCGCAACATTGCCAATGTTCAATATAACTCGCTAAATTTGAAACCCAGTTTCCGCATGTTTCGTACGCGCTGGATAGGCAACCATGTGCTTCGTTTCATGTAATGTCGCCAGTAGTATTGCGATAATGTGCAAGTACCAAAGATTATGATTTTACCATGATTCCTTCTTTTATATTCTTTACTAATTTTGTATCTGACTGCTACGGATTTTTCTGCTAAATCATTGTAAGTTTTTTTGCCAAGTTCGGATATAACATTATTACTGGCGGCCAATAGTCTGTTAGGTACTTACGTATTATCGCAATCAGTTTAGCTACCTTGGCGAACTATTAGTAATTATTGTAAACATTTTGCGATATTAAATAAAATTGCACAAATTGAATAAAAAAAAAAAAAAATACGCTAGCGAACATACAGAATATAAATAAATTATAAGAGAAAAAGAACAAGTAATTTTTACAGTTTTAGAATTTCGAAGTTTATATTTCGAACTTAAATGATTTACAATATATCTAAATACGAAATATTAGGTACTTACGTATTATCGCAACCTATTGGCGACATCATATGAAACAAAGCACCTGGCTGCCAATTCAGCGCGTATGTCACATAGGAAATAGGGGTTGCCAACTTGGCGAGTTATTAATAGAATTGGCGATTGTTGCGATGATACGTAAGTACCAAATATTAAATAAAATATCACAAATTCTATAAAAAGGAATAAGCATGCGAAAAAAAATACAGAATATAAATAAATAATAATCAATATAAGAGAAAAAGAAAAAGTAATTTTTAATTTTAGACTTTCGAAAAAAAAAAAAAAAACTCCAGCAATAAACAAATCTTACTGATGTTACGAACGGGATACGACCTCCTTCAAAGCAATTACTAAATCGTATTCCTTTGTGTTGAGTACATTTGGAAAGGCTTCATTTACAAAAAACATATGCATTTCAAAATAAAGCTTCATTGGATAACAGTTGGAACATTTCATAGACAAAGGTAAAATGTTATTTTTATGTAAAAAGGAAATAGCATCTTTTTTTTTTTTCGAAATTCGGGCCAACTATTCCCATTTCTCTTTATAATATGTATATATCTAAGTCATTTTAAATAATTTTAGCATTCTTTATTTGTGCATATTTTTAAAAATGTATGATAAAGAAACCGCATTAGTGTTCCTTTTTAGGATACAACAGGAAAAAAGAATTACAGTACTTAGGTTCTGAGGAAATCAAATCAAAATTCTTTTTTCTCTTTTCCACTATTAGAATTTAAATGCCTAAAACTGATGAAAGTAGGAATATCAATGGCACTTATTTTTACAGCATTGTCTTTCATAAAATTAATAATTTCACCTTCGAATGAAAACTTAAGTAATCATTTGAAAAATTTTCCTTAAACTGCTTTGTCTGTCTGATATTAATAGCTATTTTCATAAGAAGTTTGAACATACGTTAAGGTATCCAACAACGTTTGGAACCGTGATTTTGCAAAAGCGTATAAATGGATAATATTTATGATATTTAGTGTCACTTAGATTAAAAAATGTATATAAAATTGTTTTAAGAATATTACTACAATAAAAAATTATTTAAGAACAATATTTTGACAAAAAATGAGCATAGAATGACTCATTTTCAAAATATTCTCCTTCTGTGAAAAATGCTTCTATTATAATAATATTTTGCCTGTATATAGCTCAGATCTCTGTGCAGAGGCTCAACTAGAACTTTTGAAATATATAACTTAGAAGTGGGTTTATCCATGTTTTACGACAACAGAAGGGAGAAATTTTAGGAAAAAAAAGGTCGATAATTATTTCAATTGGTTGTAACTCTGAAAATAATGTAAATTTTTCAAAAAAATATAGTTTAGACTCTCTGGAGAGGTCTTTAATTTATATAAGCACACACACACACACAAAATATTATTATTTTAGAAGCATTTTTTTTTAATAAAAGGAGAACATTTTGAAAAAAGGTTATTCTAAGTTAGTTTTTTGCCAAAATATTGCATTTAAATAAATTTTTTTTTGTCAAAATGTCCTTGAAACCATTTTATACATGTATTCTAATCTAAGTGACACTAAATATCATGAAAACTATTTGGAACTACTGTTCGGAAATCACGGTTCCGAACGTAGTTGGATACATTAAAAGGTAAAATGATACTATAATATAAACACAGAATAAATCGGATAAAATATAAATTAGAGGAATTAAGTCGGTAACTTAATAATTTATCTCTAATTTTTAATAACTATTGTTGTAGAAACATCAGGCAAACGCAGAAAATCTAAAAGAGAGGCTATATTAAATTTAATTAAATCCTCTGAGAAGAAAAGATTTAAATGGTAAGTTTTTATTCATTTATTATTAAGCTTGATATAAGAAACTATATTCCTCATTTTATCAAAACTAATGATATCGACCGATCAAGTGCAACAGGCATGTAATTCTATCCCACAAACTGATATCCGGCACCTGTGCGTCACACAATGCTGGCATTCAACATTCTAGCGGTTACACCGGTTGTTAATGTACCATTATTTCACATTTGAAATGGCTGTTCTTGCGCTTATATTAACCAGTCATCTTGAAGCTTTATTCAATTAAATATGTTATCAAGACCATTATATTGCCGAAGTTTCATTAATTTACAATAATTTTTCGTTGTGGTGTGCATAAGAGTGTTTTTAATCAATGTATACAAGAGGGGGGGGGGGGATATTTGTTTTCACAACTTTTGATTAAAGCATGGACAGCATTTCACTCTTCGATATTTGATTTTCATTATTTTCAAAGTATCAAAAAAAAAAGTTCCAATAAACTCGAATTGTTAATATATATTGTAAAAATGAATCTCTTGAAATATCCATGATTTTGTTTCTTTGAAGTTATTATTATTTAAAAACAATTTTTAAAGATCCTTTTAAAATTGAAGATCTCTATTCCCCATGAAGAATGTTCATTGCGTTTAGAGGCAAAATTGGCATAACCCGTGTTTAGACAAAAAAAAAAAATTATCTTGGACTTTATATGCCTTATAGTGTGATATTGTATCCTCGATGTTATACGGTAGTTTATTTTTCTTGTTTTGGAAGAGAAATTCTTTGGTAAGTGAGTTTTCTGATTAGAGGATGCAAGCAAATTTTTACGTTATGATGTATTTTTGTATATTTCCGCTAAAAATATCTTATTTTCAAGTTTTTTTCTCCCTAGGAAATAGTAGATCCGAGAATCATGCAAATAATCAGAAAAACTGGATCATGAGTAAATATACAACATTAAAAATGTATCTTATATAATATAAAAAATACATGTGATGCAGAAGCAGCCAAAAATCTCACTACGGATTTTCTAACTAATAAACACACTGGTCACTTTTAAATAAGATTAAACCGGGTATTAATTAACCAAGTATAATGAGGTATAAGATTAAACCAGGCTAGTTAATTTTCTTCTTCTGTTTATAATGCTGAAAAAAAATCCAATAATTCATAATATACCTAAAGTATATTATAAAAATCATAAAATAGGTGCGTATACCAATTTTACAGGAAATGAAAAAAAGGAACATGCATTGTGAGTAAAGAAATAACAAATTCCAGTTTAGTATTGTAAGAAGGCATTAATATTAATCATTTGGGATATCTAAAAAGATTTTAATCAAAGTGAATAAAAGTGTAAATAAAAATTATCCAAATATATATTTAAGAAATTTGATGGACTTTATAAATAATTCTTATATGTTATTTTTGAAGAAAAGAAACAACTATCTTCAAATCCCCCTATTTTCATGTATGGAATACGATCACCATCTGAATTCGGGAAAAGAAATAATTTTTTAAACGAGAAAAAAAATTAAAATTAGAATGCTTACAAGATTATAAAACATTTGTAAATGTTTTTACAATGTTTACACACATTGTTTTTTGTGTATTCCTTATATTATTCACATTCACTACACAGATCCTTTTTCATATACGAGGCGTGTCCTGAAATTAAGAACCATTTTGAGAAAAATTGCATAAAAAATCTCTTTTCAAATCAAAATTTATTTTTACATGAAAGAGCATATCGGAAACTATTTTTCTTCATAGTTACCACCATTGTTCGGATATTTGTCATATCGGGAAACCAACTTGTCTGTATCCTCTTCAAAGAAAAATGACGCAAGTAAAGAGAGCCATTGCTTGCCTTCATTCAAACTCATCACAAAGCAATCTTATTGTTAACCATCGGTTTTACCGATATTTCTCTCTCATTCACTTTTTCAATCAAACCATCATTAAAAACAGAAGGACGTCCGCTCCGTTCTTCGTCATGAACAGTGGTGCGCCCGTCATTGAATTATCAAATTCACTTTCTTACCATTCCATCGCCCATTACATTTTCACCATAAACCTCTGCAAGTTGACGATGAATTTGAGCAGGCTTAACATTCCTTGCTTTCAAAAAACGGATTACAGAACGTTCTTCACAGTCGTTGGGATCGGCTATCATCTTAAGGATTTTGAACGCTCACTAACACGTGTAAAAATAACGGAATCTATAGCAATAATAGAGTCACTGTTTTGATAATCAACCAGAAACACGTGTGCGCAAGGATTGAACTCCAAAACTACTGTTGCGGTAGAAGAAAACGGTTCTTAGTTTCCGGACACGCCTCATAATTTATTGGATATATTTGCTCCATACAGGACACTGACCCTCCCACATACATACACTAGTCATCAAAATTGTAGGATAATGACATAAATATAAAATAATTGATACTTAATGAAAAATTATTAATAGAAATTTGTACAAAACTATTAGTAAACATGAATTACAATGTTTGGCAGTTGATTATTTACAATATATTGAAATTAATATTTCGCAGATTAATCATTTCACGTCAATAATCTAGTACAATGGCACTAAACAGTTTTTTTCTTGACTGTCCTTTAGAATTAGTGATGAATTCGAAGGAAATTTGAAGTAAAATATTTTTCAGCTAATTAATATGATGTCATGTCTGTAGCCTGTAATCCTCAGAATTGTGGGAGTTATAATGGTTGTTGCATTTTTTTACAGAATAAGGAAGTTTGTCTATGTATAATTTTTTAAAGTGTTTTTTTAATGTATATACCAATTTTTCTAGGTTAAAACGCAATCAAATATGAAAAAGGAAAAAAAAAAAAAAGATTAAAAATTTTACGCGTATAGTTTTATATTAGAGGTAAACCTTGACAAATTGTTTATATATATATATATTTTTTTCTCATGTTGAAATTATTAAGTAATAGGTTTTAACAACATGAATTTGTGCTTTTGAAACTGTAAGCGATAGAAATATCAGAATGTTTATTTCAAAATAATACACATATATATTAGTTGATATTAATATTAAATAGAAAAATTAAAGTTGAACACTTTTTATAACTTACGAAATATTTTTTTTTGTGTAAAAGAGATAAATATTAAGGTATGAACTATCAATATTAAATAATTGTGACAAACTAAATTATTTCTACCCCAGCATAAGAAATTTCGTGACTATTTATAGCATTATAAAATATATTAATTTTGAAAAATAAGTGAATTGAAAAATTAAATTTTAAGCTCAAAAGGCGCGTTTGAAAACATCATTTCTAACAAAGAGATTTTTGATTTTTTTAAAAATTGCACTAGAGTTAACGAACAACAAACTAAACTAACCCAGAGTAATTTTTTATTCTAGATTAATTTTTTTTTCTTTTTATCGTACAATTTTTTTTATATGCTAATTTATAAGTTTTTGGAATTTCAGGAAATTCAAAGTTTTCTTGGAAGAATGCAAGTTTAAACTAGGTAAAAATTAATTAGTTTATATTAATTAAAGAAATTTTTTTTATTTCACTTTTATTTGAATTACAAGTTTTAGAGATATGAAGATCTATGCCATTATATATATATATAAAATTCGAACTCAAAATCTTGGTATTTGTGAACTGTATTTCCTGCTTCAAATCTCTACAACATGTTAACTTGAGAGCTTAAGGATTGTAAAGACATTAACTTCTATTATATATAACGACAATGTGTGCATGAATCCGAAAAGAAAATTATTACTTTTTGTTTTGGAATGAAGATATACATCTTCATCGAAAAGACTTGTTGAAAAGAAATAGGGAAAATTCGGCATTTTCCTCCATAACTTTGAAATCTTATCGCCAAACTATCTAAAGGGTTGTCAAAAACACTATTAACATTGAGTTAACAATAAAAAACAAGGGTTTCCAGAATAAAACCATTACCAACTATACCCTCCCCCCGCAAAATTTGCTTCCTATATTTCAATTAACTATGACTGATGACCGTCACCGCACTCAGTTGAAAAATGTGGGGTATTGGCGAAGGACCTCGGAATTTTGAACCGCAGTCAAGTGACAAGAGTGACCCCTGGGTTTTCCTCCTCTTCTTTAAATGTTTACAGCATGACAACTTGAGGACTTTGATCCTCGTTACATTTAACATGCACTAGCTTCTCTACATGGCTTGTCTTAATGCCCACGATTCGAAAACACCAACCACGATTTCTCGACCATGGTCTTTTAGCTACCACGGCCACTCACTTAATTCAGAAGTATATTTGGAAACTGTGAAGCCCTACAATTTATTTTAACTAAAAAAATATGATAAGAACCGAATCAAAATTCTCTAAGTAATAAATTTACTTTTCACAGTTTATGATGTTTTCACTGAATCCGGAGCTACTGTTGTTGATTTTAAGGATTGCTGGGTCTTAGCTTGGGTAGATCATGTAGTAAGCAAGGAATATTTCTATCAGATGAAACCTTTTCAAGTAAGACACGTTTAACTCTTTATAATATATGATCTATTAAAAAAGCTGTCGAAAAACACTAAAAATAAAACGTTATGAAAATATAATTTTGAACTAGTAGGTTTTAGCATTCAATTCTAAGGTTTCAGCAACATTCCATTCCATACGTTGAGCCTTTTTTCCATAAAGTGTTCATGTATGATTTTTTCTTATTCTCAGCGTCTTAAGAGCGTCTTTTGTGGAAAATTTAGACTTTACTTATCAATTTAAAAAGTAGGGGGAGGAGGAAACTCCCTCTAATTTAAAACTCAGATGATTCATAATATCTTGAAGATTAGCTATTCCATCGTTAAAAATCGCTGTTGTTTAATTTTACTCTAATATCAATTCCTATTTTGAAAGATCCTGATATATATATATATATATATATATATATATATATATATATATATATACATTTAGGTCAATTCTTCCAAACTGAACAACGGAAAATTTTTTCATTTTTCTTAGTTTTGAACTTTTCTACCTAAACATTTTTTTTAATAGTTTAGTTGAAGATAATTTTGTAAATTTTAAACTGAAATCATAACCAAAATAGGAATAATAATGCTACGTTTGTTGTCAAAAGTATTTTCTTGCGATTTTGCACTTTAGTAAATGCATTATGAAGTAGCATCAGAAGAAGTAGTACATCGCTCCATCATTTATTGAACAATAATACCGTTATATAGCTCTATGTCATAAAAAAATTTAATGTTATAATCCAAATCTGAACATAATTTTGGGGGTAAATGTCAAATCAAATGTCATCATCATCACTTGACAGTGATTTAAAATTATGAGGTTCGTCACTGATAGCCCTCATATTGCTTCGAAGTGCAAAATTAATAAAACAAATAACCGATCAAGGAAATGTAAAAGAAACTAACGTAAAATCTGTTTGCAAAATCTGTAAAATACCCGAATCGTCGCGAACTCATGGCTGGCGTTGTCGAGTAATAGGTTCCAGAACCATTACAGTCTCACCGTGTGGAGGAGGCGATAGAAGCTAAATCTGTCGAAACTCAATCCTCACATTAGTGTAGTGTGTAAGTTTTGAGAGTGGGATGTTATACCAGGTGTATCTTTGTTACTTGATCATGTTTCAAAATTAAAAGGTCAGATTGCCGGGACATATAACAAACGTTTACAAACTTGAAACATATAGCACCTATCTTTCAGGTGGGGATGTGGCCACGGTAGCTTAGTTTTTATGGTCATGAATTCGTGGCCGGAGAGGGGAGGATTCTGACTGTAAAACATTTTTTTAAAGGAAAAGTCCTTTTTTTTTTAACATTTACATTTTTTTATTGTTGAGAGGGTAATTATTGTTGAATTTTAACGCGGTTTCCTTTAAATCTTTCTTAACGCTCTATATTAATTTTTAAAAATGTTTTTGAATAATTGATTTTTAGAACGTCTAAAGGTGCTATCCCCCCCATCCTGAACTTTTTTGGATATATTTCTAATTCAGCTTGATTCATTATTACTTAAAAACACTGGTGAGCAAAACTTAAGCAACAGAGGTTTTTTTTTGTCATAATTTTACGAAATCACTTGAGAAACGTGAAATTTAGAAACGAGAGAAAGCATTTTATACTTAAACGATGACAAAAAAATAATTTAAAACTCTAAAATAAGTAGAGCAGTGCATATAGTATGGAATCAAACAAAAAAGGCATTATTAAACTCACAGTATCGTTACACATGATTGTCTGACCAAGAAGAACAACAAACAGATATTCCTTAGAATGGAATTCCCCTTACTGCAATGGTTGCTTTATGCCGTCTCATACTCAGCACCAAATTGTCCAACAGTTCTTGAGGTAAGAGTGCCCATTCCTCAATTAGCATCTGTTTCAGTTGTTAGGTGTTCCCCGAAGGATGTGATCGTACCGCAAGGCGTCTATCCAAAACATCTCACACATGTTCTATGGGATTTAAACGAGGAGAGAATGCTTAACAATCCATTCGAATAATAACTTAACTTTCCAGTAGTTGCTGATCATCAGCAGTCCGGTGTGGCCATGCACAGTCATCCGTAAGAACGAAGTCTTGTGCGACAGCTGCTCGGAACAGACACACATGGAGAAGGATCACTTCCTTACAATAGCGTTCTCCGGTTACAGAACTTCTGACGAAAACATGCAGCTCATTCCACCCGTTCAGCACAATGCTTCCCCAAACACCGTAACGGTCTCTTTCCGTGATGTTATTAAAATGAAATCGTGTTCCGACCTCTCTCCAAATCAACTGGCGTTGAGAATCACTTGTGGCAGTGAAACGACTCTCATCTGCAAAGAGGGCTGACTCCATTGATAAGATGTCCAGTTTTTGTGTTCCTTACATCACTTTAAATGGTGCCGCTGATGGCCAACTTTCAAATGAATGCAGCGTTAAGGGCGGTGGGTGAATAGGCCACCTTTGTGAAAGCGTCTGACCACAGTAAGCCGCGACACTTGTCGCCCTGTTGCTGTGCAATGGTGCTTGCTGATTGGTATCAGGCTCTTTCCGCCTTCAGAACGGTATAAGTACGCAGAAAATGTCACTTTTGTTGATTCCGAACTCTTCAGTTACGCTGGTCAAACTACGCCCCTCTATTAGCTTTCCTATCATTCTTCCACGTGTGAAGTCCTCCAGGTGATTTTTTTCTAGTCATATTTCCTGAAAGGACTCACTTGCACTTGCAGTGAATGTCTTTAATTGAGCCTCCGTTCTTAATTTTATTGTAGTCTTGAGCTGCGTGGGCCGACCACTCGCGTTTTGAGTACACTCACGTCGTCCATGACGTTTTGTTCCTGACATTTGCATACGCATCACCTTTCTACTTAACTGCGTATTCATTGTATCAATCCCAGTAACCCCCCTTTTTTTCTGTAATTTCATAGCTATTTGCTTAAAATTTATATCGTTGCTTAAGTTTTGCAATGCAGTGTATATTAATAAATGTGAGAGATTTTCCATTAGTTAAAAAAAAAAGAACATACGTAAGAAATCACTATCTCAAAATAGGAATAACTTTTTGATAAATTCAGCTAAAATTATAAATATAAAGAACGTTATTTTTGTTAGAACTATTTATTACACTGCAAGATCTTATAACAAAGCTAGTATAATATTTAATAATAATTTTTATGCCCTCAAAGATTCTAAAAGTCTCGCTTTATATGAAATTAAAAACAAACAAATTTTATATTATGTAAAAATTTGCATACATTCTTTGAAGAAAATCACACTTCTGGCATTTTCGATTTAAGGTAAAAATATTCTTTAATAGAATTTGTAATAATTAAAATGAAAAGTATCTCAAAGCAAGGCTATCTGAATTTTGCATTACATACAATGATCATTATAGGAAGAGTTTTTATGCTATAAGCCAGAGTTTCTTTTAAATACAGAAATAAAAATAAAAATAAGTGCAACAAATTTCGATTTTTCAAAATTAATATCAAAATGATATTCCTCGTGATATATTTGGCTATATGAGTTAATTCTTTTAAAAATGAAAAATGTTTCCAAAAATACTTTATCTAGATCTATATATCTTTTGAAATTTCTTTCCAGATCAATGGATTTTTCTTTCTCTCTATTGTTGAATAATTATTTCGCATTAATTACATTTTCTCACGAAGAATGTATTTTTCGATAATTTAAGCTCTTCAAAAGTGAATTTCGTAGCATATTAACTATTGCTTTTAATATACTCAGGTAATTTCTTTACAAGTATATATAAAAGTCACAACATTAATTTTATATATATCCAATGCCTATTTTATAATAAAAACACTACTGCAACGCGCAAAATATGTATAGGACAATCATAGCAACACAAAGCCCAATACAGAACTCGAACTATGGAATTATTACTTTAAGTAAATTTCCTTTCACAAATCAGTTACCGAAACAGTTAGAAGACGGTAATAGCATATTATTTATGTAAGTGAATATATTTTATCTTCCAAAACATTTATATAAAAAAATATATAATTTTTCCGCTAAAGTATTTTAATAAACACTTTATTCTGAAAAAATATTCGATGAATTCATACAATACCGACAAAGACATCCTTAATGGTGGCTAAAAAAGCAGAATTTTAAAAAAATTGGTTTATTTCTTGGCTTTCAAAATTTTGAAAAAAAATTTTCTCCTTCCGAAGACTATGAATTATAAAAAATTTTGGCAAAAAATATTAACTTCGGTTTGATTTGATGTTTTTTCGACGTCGAACTGTGAAGCTTCATTAGAGTTACTAGCGATGGACCTTATTATTGTAGATCTTGATCAAGTGACAAAAGTGAAACTTCTACATCTCTCCAATGTGAAGATTTTGAGCATCGATGAAATTTAACATGCATGAGCTCCTTTACACGATACGCATTTAGTGGTATCAGGACTCTAACTCAACAACGCCGGCAACAAGTTCTTGATGATGACTACTCGGCTAAAACGTTTTATATATATCACAATTGACATTCCATGAAGATCATTTCAGAATTACAGCACACATATTTGTTGAAATTTACGCGTTTATTTTATCAACAGTATTCATATAAGTCTTCAAAAGAGTTCACTTTATCCCAAAGACAGAGTCGACAGCTTCGAAGTTTTCTGTTCTATCTAATTTCACCATCTTTGTTCATCTTTCGAATGACTCGGGTAATAGAGGTCGAAATGTCGTCCAAGTAGTAGAAATTTTCTTGGCTTAAGGGGGTTCACCCATGTGATGCCCTGTTTTTTGAGTATTTTTAAAGTTGACGACCGGTAAAAAGATAGAACTTTAAGTTTTTACGTATCATTTATTTATATGCATTTTTTAAGAGTATGTATAAAATGTTTAGCCAAAAATATCCAAAAGAACGGGAGTTATAGAGCTCTAAACACACCTGTCTCGAAAAAATGGACGTTCACTTCCTCCACGATTCCGGCTGATTGGCTTATCTGAAATTAAAAAAAAAATTAACGGCGTTTTAATCTACAAGCTTAAATTCACAGTATGAACTATTCTCAATTGAAAATATCAAAAATTGGGTTTTTGATAGACCTCTGAAGAAAAAGTTTCGAATTTCATGGGTTTTTTTTATGTTTTTGTTATAAAAAACAGAAATATTTTGAATTTTGGAATGAACGTAGTTCATCTGGTACGTATTTATATGCCAAGTCTACCCTATAAATTTGGAGTCATTCGGTCAGAACGTTCTTGAGATATGATAGAGGAAAGTTTGAAAAACACAGTTTTGAGAAAAACGCATTTAGAGTTTCAAGTCCGATTAAAACAATGAAAATATTAACTTGAGTTCGGAAGAGCTGCTCTTCCAACAACTGCTTCTTTATAACGACTTCGAATTTTAAAAAATCACTTTACTACCGTATTCTAGACAAGTTAAAGAAGCAATTTATGTATTTTTTTAATTTTTGAACCCATCCCATGGGTGAACCTCCTTAAAATTTTCTTTGACTGATTGCTCATTAACATCGTACTTTGAAGCTGCGTGAGGGCTATTGGCGACGGATCTCATAATTTTGTATCATAGTCAAGTGACAAAGGTGACACCTGAGCAGGTATCCCATTCTCCCTCGCCACATTTACGTGATGAATTTATGCCTCGACAGATTTAGCGCACATCAGTTTGAGTTACAATAGTGAGTCTTCAATGGCATCAGGACTCGAACTCACGAATCAATAGAAACAACGCCGTGTTCGAGTTTGCAACCATAACCACCCGGTTACCACAGCTGCTTAAGTTACCTGGATGGAAATTTATTGGATATAATTTGAAACATTAATGCCTTAGAAAAATTGTATTCTGAAATGTGAATTCTGAAGAAGTTCAAATGATTATTCGTTGTTTAGAGCAGTGCTCCGCAACCTTTTTATCGCTGCGGACCGGTCAACGTTTGATAATTTTTCCGCGGCCCACTGAGGGTGGGACACGTTGATTGTTTAAATTTTAGACTATTTTGATTTAACAATTTTAATTTAGTCATAGTTAAATATGCCTTCAGAATAAAATATAGTTACACCAAAAATGAATAAAAGTGATTTAACGTGGAATATAAAGTGATTTCCTTGGAAAGTTGTGCAAATCCGAGAGAAATGCATCACTTTAAATAAAATGGCAATTGTTTAATGTTCTTTAGGCGACACGGCACCATTTGATCCACGGGCCGGGGGTTGCGGATCACTGGTTTAGAGTACATAGAAGTATTGTTTTTCAAAGTCAACAAAATTTAAACAATTTCCAACAATTTATAAAATTTGTGTAACTTATTTGTATACTTCTTTTTAATTTTTTGAAAAAAAGATCTTATTAAGATCTAATATAATATCTCAATTGAGGTTTCCTTATTAAATTTTAATTTGTTGGCTACATTCTTCGAAAAATATATATCACATTAAAAAACTGATATAACTCTCAAAATAGTAAACTAACATGAGAATATTTTCTAATTTTTCTAGTTAATAACTCATAGCTACTTAGTACAGTTTCTCAACATGAAGCATGATAGTGCGCGAAATTTTTGAGTTTAGTTTTTAAATATTAATGATGCATCTTTAAGGCATGTTTGGTAATGAAGGGTAATCATATGTAACATACAGTTAAATAATTTAAACACGAAAAGGCTTAAGACTAAATATCGATTAAATAATGTACAACGGTCCAGAAAAACTACTATGCATTTTTATGCATTTATTTTCTTTTAACACGAAACAAAAATCGCTTAACATGAAAAGATTTCCCTTCTGTGAATGAACAAAATACGTAAAACACCAGCCGGATTAGACTGTCCTATTGTATTATCGGAAGAATTCATTGCGGTAGATAATGATAATGTGTGTACAGCCCCAATTATGACACACAAAGACCTTTTAGAGTTTGTTAAAAGCTCAAAAAAATGATGCAGATTCCGACGATGAAAATAAAATGAATAATGCAGCTCCTGTTCCCACATCATCCGAAATGATGAACGTCATGAAAAGAATGCTCAGTTTTTTAGACGAACATTCCAATGATGAAGTGAATCAGATTATTATTCGATAAATGCTTTATTTTTAAAAAATTCTAAAATTTTGTATTAAATTTCTTTATGTTCTTTTGTGAATGTTTTTGTTTCATTGATTTTTATTAAATATATGAATATATACTTATCTATGTAAATAAAATGTATTCTAATAAGCTAAATTTTGATGAATATATGTTTTTTTTTTGCAATATCTTTTAGCACGGAAAAAATATTTCAGTCCCTTCAGTTTCGTGTTAAGCGATTTTCACTTTATCTTATATATTTGCAAAGTTCTGAATGATTTTTGTACTTTCAGAGGATAAATCATTTTCCTGGTATGAATGAGATTTGCAAGAAAGATTTGTTGTCTGATAATATAAAAAAGATGAAGGAAGCTCTCCCTCAGTGCTACGACTTTTTTCCGCTTACTTTTTGTCTACCAAAAGAGTAAGTCAGTGAAAAACAATTTAAGACAGAATGAAATATATTTAAAGTATTAGTAACGAATTATATCGAATATTCTCATTCTGGTTTTCTCTTCTTCTTTATGTAATGACACTTTTTTTTCAAACTATTTAGATATTATAATTGATAAGATTTAAGAATATAAGAAAACAACAAATAATACAATTTATATTCTCAAATATTTAATATTTGTATAATGAGTGCTTGAATATCAAAATAAATTTAACTTAAAGCTATAGACATTCAGCAAAATATACAATGTAAATATGAATGCAGTAATTCATAATTTTTTTTTCTTTTATGATGGTTCATACTGAATAATTTTATTAAACAAACATTATTTTTTAGAAATTAATACAAATGTATCCCAATATGCTTAAATGTAAAACATGATGTGCAGCAAATTTCTAATGAAGTAAAAGTTTATGGCTGAATTAAGTGCCCTACTTTAGTATTTTTGATGAGAAAATTACCGCATTAACATGACATCGCCAAGTTTCAATAGCTTTGATAACTATTTTTTGTCTCAAAATTTGGTGACGACTTTGTAGAATTTGACATCTTGAAGTTCGTGACACTTTTTAGTTTTCATATGCACTCAAAAATGCTTCTAGAACTTGCTGGAAATTTAAATCCGCTAACTGAAGAGTAGATAAAGGTAGCTAAGAAGTTCGCAATGATTCAAAATTTATTTAAATTTCAAAACAGTGGTGCGCGTCAAGGAGTAGCTTCATTTAAGGTATCCGACTGGGTTCGGAGACAATTTTCTAAAATATAACTTAAATAATCATTTAGTTGTTATTTTTTAATTAAGTATGTTGCAAAACTATGAAAATACAGCAAGAAGAATTTTTTGAAAGCTTATTTTTCAAAATATTGAGAAATTTCTACCAAAATATTACAAAAAATTGCTCTTTTGCAAACAACTCTAAAAAAATATATATCACAAAAATAAATAAAATGTTTTCAGGAATACAATTCTTTAACGTTTAACTATACTTTATACTAAAAACCTCAAATTCTATTGTAAAATTATGAAATACAGGTGTTCGAGATGAAAAAAACCCATAATTTTCTTAAAAAACTTTTTTTTCATATAAAATTACATAAAAAAATACTTTAATTGAAAAATTACCCTTAGCTTTTAGCAGAAAGCCTTCATTATAATTCAAAGAACAGACTCCAACAGTTTCATAAGAATATTTCATTTACTTTAAAAAATATCACTCATACCGTTAACCATTTTATGTTCAAAAATAACATTCTTCACAAAATGCAAAATATGGTTTATATTTGTAATAAATTTTTTTAATGATTTAAGAAGGTTTTAAAACTCTCCAGATTTGTATGTTGTGCCTTCCTGAACCTCATACTTCAAACTTTTACAGTTTTGAAGGGTCTTTCTTTTTTTACGAGACAGTTTCTTATCAGGTTTAGAATGCCTCATAGAATCAACAATTTTCGTTTTGTCGAGGTACCAAAAATATCCTTTCATTTCAGAACATAATTTCATTCCTAACTTTTCAAGTAGAGGTAATAGACCAGCAAACCCAGAACTAAAAAGTATTATTGCGATATAATTCCTTAAACGGAGTGTTTGTTGCTCAACAAAGTTGTCTTTCGGGATTATACTCCACACGACATTGTTAAGACTTTCATTGCAGTTCTGAGCTTTCCCGTGAAGACATTTTCTTTGGAGATTTTGATCGCAAAGTTCCTTGTAAGTTTTTTTAATAGAATTAATGACTGAATTTGGAAGATCCGTTGATATTTCTATCGACGTTTCTCCAACAAATACTGCTCTTTGGAAATCTCTTCTTTTTTGGCCTCATTGATCTTGTTTTTGGCATGAAAACTTTAATTTAATTGAGAATAACTATAAATCTATATAAAAGTACTAATAAAAAAGTTATAAAGATATATAGTTTTGAACACAAATGATAAAAAGATAGCAACTCGTTTAAATCAAAACCAACATTGGAATCAGTTAACTGTTGGCTATTTTAAAGCATAATATACTATTAAAACATTTATAAAGTGAAATAAAGTTTACTAAACTTAAAAAGAATTCGTTAAAATATTTTAAATGAATAAAAATCTTATTTTGCCGGTGAAAATCAACCGAAAACTCACACTTCCGGTTTCAATTTGGGCTTACTACCTCAAACAAAAACAGCTATAACTTTTTTTCTAACTGACTCAGAATTACTAGGGTAAGTTGAAAAATAAGTTTCCCCTGTCGACTGTGGTCAGAGTTGTGTATGAAAGTCAAAAAATAGAATGAGACATTAAAGATATGACATACCTTTATTTTATTATTCTCGTAAGAGTACGTTGAGACATTTGTCATATCTCTTGATAAGCTTCAAAAAGTCCTCCAAGAAAAAATCAGGGCTTTGCATATGGAAGAAGCGTTGAACGGCTATGGGCGAAAGGCGACACAGCAGGAAAACGCGCAAGTCACCGATACATCATTGGGTAGAGGTCGCTGCAAATCAAGCAGATGGCGCTGTTGCAGTTTCTGCGCAAAGTGGAGACCAGACTCTCATTTGAGCCCCGGTAGGTATGGAGAGAAGGTGCGTTTTGAATTCGTGGACAAAGGAGGAAGTGAGAGTGGTTATCCGCTATGAATGGGCACGTGGAGTATCAGGAACAGAAATTCATAACCGCCTCGTGGAAGTCTATGGGCCAGGTGTGATGTCGAAGCAAATGGTGCGGAGATGGTGTCGCACATTCAGTGATGGACGTCAGCAAGTGGAGGACATACCCAGAGCTGGACGGACGCGCACGGCTACTACAGATGCAAATGTCGGGAAGGTGGATGACATGATTAGAGCGAACCGGCGTATCACCATCGATGAAGTAGCGGAAGAACTTGGAATCTCACATGAGCGAGCTCAAAACATCACCCAAGACATTCTTCGATACAGAACAGTGTCAGCACGATGGGTGCCCCGACAATTGACCTCGACACACCAGGAACAACGCATGGCGGTCAGCCTGGAACATCTCGTGCGTTACCATGAAGATGGCAATGACTTTCTGTTTCGGATTGTGACGGGGGATGAAACTGGGTCCACCATTTCACGCCAGAATCGAAGGCCGCATCTATGGAGTGGAAACATCCGTCATCACCTGTCCGAAAGAAGTTCAAGACAGCTCCATTTGCAGGTAAAGTGCTCCTCACAGTTTTCTGGGACGCCCAAGGAGTTTTGTTGATGGACTTTTTGGAGGTTGGAACCATCAATGCTACGCGCTACTGTAACACCCTGTCGAAATTGAAAGAGGCGATTCGGAAAAAGCAGCCTGGCCTTCTCACATCTGGCGTTCTGCTGTTGGATGACAATGCCAGACCACATTCGGCGACGGCAACGCAAAACCATATACTGCAACTCTTGGTTGGGAGCGCCTACACCATCCGCCATACAGTCCTGATCTCGCACCAAGCGACTTCCATCTGTTTCCGGCTTTGAAGAAAAATCTCGGGGGAAGGCGCTTTGGAAGCAATACTGAAGTGAAACAAGCCGTTCAACGCTACTTCCATATGCAAAGCCCTGATTTTTTCCTGGAGGGCTTTTTGAAGCTTATTAAGCGATATGACAAATGTCTCAATGTACTTGGTACCTATGTGGAAAAATAAAGGTATGTCATATCTTTAATGTCTGTTTCTATTTTTTGACTTTCATACACAACTCTGACCACAGTCGACAGGGGAAACTTATTTTTCAACTTACCCTCGTAAAAGGAAGATAGTTTTAGAAAGCTTATTAAACAGGCTACAAAAATAGACTATAAAATAAATTTAGATTTTTTTTTATGAAAATAGTGAATTTAAGCCAGTTGGATACCTTAAATTATTTAAATTGTTATTTTTTTCATTTTACACCCCCACCCCCCATTCACACACAAACGATTATTTGTTTTTACATGAACACATGCTGTTTTGCATAAAATGTGTGCAATTTTTCTTGATCAAATATTTTTCTATTTTTAAATATTTCGATATGGAAATCTCTCGAAACAGAAACTAAACAGGAATGGATTCCTAAAACAGTCAATATGAATATATAACATTATTTTTTAATAATTATTGTTTTTTATTATTGTGTGTTTTTATGCTTTGAAAAAATTTAATTCTTAGTTTAGTTATACAAATACAAGCCTCCTATTTGTAAAGTGGTTCAAATTTCTATGGCATATCGTCTACTCTAAGCAGATCTTTTGAAATGGGCCGAAATGAGCAACCACAGGTTTTTAAGAAACTATACGTTTTATTTCATTCAATGTATGTTAAAAAACTTTGACACTTAAGAGTATATTGTAATAGTTGGTTTTTTATTTTCAGGGAAAGAGCTTTGACCAAATACTGCGAAGAAAATAAATCGGTTGTTTTCATTATAAAACCAGATACAAGTTGCCAAGGAGAAGGTATAGACTTAGTTAAAGGCCTTCCCAATGTGAAAATGTATAGAAATGTAGTTTGCCAAAAGTATATATGCCAGGTAGGCTTTGAATTTCCCTATCCTTACTTTTCCGCACATTTTGTTTTCTGAATTGTTCATCAATAAATCTACAGTAATGCGTCTCTCAACATTTCTTTAAGAATTTATATAATGTGAAATAATCTTTGTTCAATTCCTCAGTCGTATTTTCGTCTTGTCCATAAGGTTTTTTTTCTAATGCCCTTCCGCACACGGAACTTGTTGTTTTGAATTGTTTTCAAGCTTGCCCTACACTTTCCTTGATCTGTTAGGTCGCCTGATCTCTCTCCCATAGAGCACATTCGGGACGTTATTGGAAAGACGATTACAACCATTCCGGAATGTTGTCGATTTATCCCAACTGTTGGAAACAATTTGACACGAAATTCTACAGGACACCATCCGGGAACTTTCTCAGTCTGTGCCACGGTGAGTGATAGCTTACATTCTGGCCAGAAGTGGACCTCTGACCATTGACTTCTTCCCTTTGTAACCGTCAATCTCTGAAATAATCATTCAATTGCTCGGAAATTTTAATCGCTTTTCTACGCATGTTCTTCCCATCCACCGTATTACAATCGGACAACTTCTTCTCTATGGGTCGCTTTTTTTTTAAGTGAAACTTTTTTGCGCTGGGGAGTGATTAAGAAAACTGCCTAGTTTTGCGTAACAGTGAAAAAGCGAACGAAAGTACTCTTCTCCCATCCCATGGTAAGGAGAGAGTCAGAGGAGGAAAAGGGGGAAGAGGGGACACCGCATGACTTGCGTCATATCGGTGAAAAAGTTGGATAATTGGCCACGTCTCCGACTGGTCAACTTTCCCTCTTTCGATTAGGGTCCTTTTCCCCAGACCCGGGAACATTATCAGCGGTCGTATCAGTTGCAGTGTGAGCATTACGGTGTAGACAAAATAGCTCTCGCAGCAAAAGCGTGCCTTTTCGAAATTTTCTTCAGATTGTTGGCTACATGGCGATGTGTTCGGTGACTAATTTATTACTTTAATTTTCGTTTGCGTTGAATTATTATTAATTCTAGTCAGAATGCCTAAATCAAATGCAGAGTTTCGTGGGGAAAAAAAACGAAAAACTAGCATCAAGTCCAGTCGAAAAAGTGACAAAAAAAATTCCAGAAAAATAGTGAAAATTCATCCAGTGCTACTGCCAAATCTTGATCAGAGTACATGAGAGAATATCAAGCACGAAAAAAAAAACACATTGCAAAATACTCTCTTAATGCCGAGTTTAAGGGATGGAAATGCTATAGTGACTCTTCTTATGACAGCACAGATTAATATGGACTTTGTGAACCACCCTGTGCCGTCAACTACAGAACCCTCAACAAGTCTAATGCGTGTTAGAACTGATGCATGTGAATCGATAATAAATTCTATCTTACGTTACAAAGACTATGATTTCCATAAAAAAGCGTGGCCACGGTAGCCTAGTGGTCAAAGTATCAGATCAGTGGCTGGCGTGTCATGAGTTCGAGCCGAGTACCACTTAAGACCCATCGTGAAGGGAAGCGATTCACGTTAAATCTGTTGACAGCTCAAACGTTCTCCCATTGGTGTGGTGTGGTAGTTAGGAGAGGGGGAGTGCCAGCTCAGGTGACGTTCTCGTCACTTGACCATGGTTCAAAATTACAAAGTCCGTCGCCAAAAGCCTTCGTGTAGCTGAACAGTGCGCCTTTAATATTCACTCACCCAATAAAAATGCCCACAAAGATTTTCAAAAGCTATTCGTTGATAATCCTTTCGGTCACGGGTGTTCGATTTGTGATAGATTACCGTTTAGAGATGATTTGAGAACGCCTGTAGCTGAGCGCTAAAATATTTTACTGGAAATTAATTTAGGAGACATTAAAGAATGTTACAATTACAAACAAAGTTTAAGTAGGAAAAGTATATCAAAATATAATAATTTTGTGTACCCAGAAATATTCCAGCATATTTTCCTACTTTGGATTTGGTATCAAAAAGATTCAATTCGCCAAGAATACTTTTCATGCAAATTAAGCGATTGAGACATGTACACGGTGAGTTTCTAATATTAGAGCAAATAATCAATGTTCCATCTTCGCCAAAGAAGTTTTATTTCTATCGCGTGGCTTTCCACGCAACAGTGTTTTTTTTTGTTTTTTTCCCCGCGACTCAGTCACTCATCACAAGATTTCCAGGACTGTTACATCTACAGATATAAAACTTGGCAAGCATGTTCCTACCAAGAATGGTTTTTGTGAAAATCGACTTCCACGGAGTGTTGTAGACCAACATTTTTGCTTTTAAATAATCCCACTCAAATACTTGAAATTCGGCAAATGCCTCTTCCATTGATTAGAGATTCACCAAGAATCGGTTCCAGAAAATCCATACGCAAGAGGGTGGGGTTGTTTGGGGGTTACGAGATGTAATAGATAAAAACATTCCCATTTTTGATCTATTAGACCAGTGATTCCCCAAATAGTTTACATCGACCCCCAGGGGCTTACGGTGGCCCTAAAAACTGAGGTTCCATGATCTGTAAATAAGGGTCTATGATTGTGGCTCTCGTTTAATGAGATCGTGACTTTAATTTTAACTTTTAATGTGAATGAAATAATCCACTCTTACATAGATATTATACCTAACTACTTACGTAATATTTCATTGTAATATAAGCTCATATATCTATCTGTCTACATTATTAAAATTCGAGAGTAAACAAACGTAAGAGGTAATCATCTCATAAGCAACTGGAAGTAGAAAGGCGTTCAAGGTACTAAAATATTGGAAATGAAATCCGAAGAATCCGTTTAGATATTTTAAATTCCAAAATTACAGTTGTGACATAGCCATCTGTCGATAGCTATGTCGTGGGGGTTCCGCGTAAGTTAGAGGTGTGGGATTATCGGAAGGATGAGACATTCTATAATTCTTAATATGACTTCTTTTATTAAGAATTTAACTTAAATTACTTATATAGCGAACAAACTTATATTAAGTGAGAATAAACCAAAGTACACCGATTTAATTAAGTCAGATCGCACAACTAGGTCATTTATCAAAATATAACTAATTATCTGCCTAATCTCGCTTCAATATTAAACTAGCGTTCAGAATATAATCGTCCTACCTTGGTTGAAGACTCAACGATTCTGATACCTTCAGGTAGACTTATGTGCTCGTGTGCCATTGTTCCTCCTTGTAAATATTAGCGAGGGTGGGCGTCTCCGTGATTCTTGAGTAGGCCGTCTAAACACAATTCCAACTGTTCCACACTAAGCTTTCTCTATTGCCATCCTTTCTCACTAAACTTTCTATCCTTTTAAAGGTTATCTTATTTGCATTGTTGCTTCTTTTTTCCTCTTGGAATTGGGTTGGAAAAGTTTTGCCATTAATCGTGGCCGTCAAAGAACGTAGGAGTTATGTTAGAAGAAGAACGCGAGAGATGTCACACAGTTACTTAAAAATATATTAATTAAAAACGTTGAAATAAATGTTTAGCCTACCCTTGTACTGCCATCTGTCGTGCAGAGAGTCTGAAAGGTAACAGGGGAAAGATTTCCGGCATTTCCATCGCTTTTAAAATAGCAGTCCTTTTTTTCCCGCTGAAACTAGACCCCCCCCCAAAAAAAAATCCGGAATTAGATAGACCGTTTACTTTTTCAAGGACACGGCATTTTTTCTTTTACAAAACAACAATATTTTACATTTTTTTCTAAAAGGAGTTAAATTTGATGCGTTTTTAGGGACATAATGTTTCAATCGCGTGAGTGAGTGAATATTAACATCGCACTATTCATCTAGTCGGAGTTTGGTGACGGACCTCTTAATTTTTAACCATAGTCAAGTGACGATGGTGATATCTGAACTGGCACCCCCTCTCCTCACTTCCACATTACACCAATGGGAGGACGTTTCAGCCTAGACAAATTTAATGTGCATCAGCCCCCTCTACGTGGTGTATCTTCAGTGGTACTTAAGCCCGAACTCATGACACGCCAGCCGCGAGTCCGCTGCCTTGACCACTAGGCTACCCTGGTCCTCCAATCACTCTTTATTTCGCCGTGATCAAAGGAGCTTACGTTCTGAAAAAGTGCACGCTTTGTTCTCTTAGACCTGGTAATTTAATTCCCAAAACTCTATTTTTACGATCTTCCGAAAATTACTCAAACATCAATAGCTAAAAATCTGAATGGCAGATTGAATGAATCTCTCCAATTAGTCATGAATGCAGTAAACTTTATCCGAACCAACGCACTGAATACGCGGTTATTTATGAAATGAAGAGAATTTCCATTATTCACACTTCAACGTACGCTGGCTCTTTAAAGGCCTATATTTGACAAGATTTTTTCATCCACTTGAGACTATTTTAGAGTTAAAGGATGTCAAAGATCCAAAGTGAAAAATATACATTTTACCGGTCTAACATATTCATTTACTAAATTTAATAAAATGAACTTGCAGTTACTAGATGACAGCCTAAATTTGATCGAAACAAAGATAATTATTTCTTTCTAAAAGAGGATGCGGTGGAGGGGGGGGAGACTTAATAAAAAAAATTCCCGTTTTGGAACTATTACATCCACAGTCTTGAGAAATTCAGTAAACATTTTTCTTTCATTGAGTACAAATCCATTAAGAATCGATTTTGCGGAAAGGGACTTCCAAGGAGTGTCTGGGAGGGGGTACCAAAGCATTAAATATATTTAAAAAATCCCGTTTTTAAACTAATAGACTCTCTCTCTCTTTCAAACTTAAAACTTGGCAAACATCTTTCTTCTGTTGAGTAGAGATCCGCTAAGAACGTGGTATAAGGAAATCGATTCCCAAGTGGGTTTGGGAGGGGCAAAGGGCGTTATAGATAAATGAAATTCCGATCTTTGAGCAATTAGATCTACAGACTTGGAATTCTACTGCATGTTTCTTTTGCTGCACAGAAATCTGCTAAAAAGGGGTTTGAGGACGTCATCTACCGGGGGGGGGAGGACTACAGAGGCGTGAATGTTCAATATTTTTCTTTCTTAGAATCTCAAGTCCGATTCTTTTTAAAACAAGAGGTGACAGTTAAAAGAATATTTTTCAATACAATCGAAAATTTAATGCTAAGACTTACATAACAATAACCCCAAAAGAATGTATAGTTTAACAATATTATGAAATACCCAGCTAAAAAAAAAGGGGGCAGATAACAGCCATATTAAAATTTTTCATTAGAGCTTCTTTTACTCTTTTCCTCTTCATTGCGTGTTTCCATTATTTTGTCTACCATCTGTGCTTGACTACACAAAAGACAGACACTTGTGTGACATGTAATCGTTAGAACATACTACTGATCACTGGCCTTAAAATGTTC
>BMAV01004379.1:348779-370779 GCA_019973955.1 Trichonephila inaurata madagascariensis | reverse complement strand
ATTATATACAAAATTCAATACTGATATATTTTGACGTAAGGCTACAATAAGACTTTAACTATAAACCGTACAAATTATCAAGATAAGTATTAAATTTTGTATATAATCTTATGACATACCCATAGGGTCACTGGTAATTAATAAACTTGTTCATTACTTAGTACTGTTAAATTAATTATGAAACACATTGTGCAGTACAGATGCATTTATAAGCATATTATATTAGTGTAAATGTGTATTTTTCTATTATTTCAGAATGTATTTTGTTTTGCTTCCTTTAAGTAAATTAATATATATTTTTAACTAATCTTTTGTTTTCGACTTTTCAATATACTCGTGCCCCCTTTTAGGATTATCACTCCCCCTAGGGGGCGCTCCCCACAGTTTGAGAAACACTGGTCTATACAATAAGGTCACTCAAAAAAGGCTCGCCACAGTGGCGTAACGGAGACTATTAAGACCCTCCCCCTTGTAAAATCAGGTTTTGGGCTCCTAGCCAGATCTTACAAAGGCTTATAAAACCATAATATTACATAGCCTTTGGGCCCCTCTACGGGTGTATGTTATGCCACTGGCTTGTCAGGTGTCTGCCAAAACCAGACGCGTCCATCGGACTGCCAGATTGTAAAACGAGATTCATCATTCCAAAGAACATTTTTCCACATATCCACAGTCCCATGACGCTTCGCATTCTGTGAAAGGATGCTCGACTTGAGGGAGGCTGAACTTGTGTCAGTTGAATCCCAGGTTTTTTAACTCTCGACGAAGTCCCGCTGCTAGCAATAACGCCTGAGGAACTTTGAATCTCCTGATGGTTTCGACCAACGAGGACGTATTTTTGTTTCATTACCCTGTGGGTAATGAAACAACTTATTTCATTTTGTTTCATCACTAATTTTGTCTCGGCCTGCCACTTTGTTCTGCATTTCACTGATTCGACGTTTCTACTTCACACTTACATAATTCACAGTATATTTTTTCTTCTGTAGGAAATCCGAAATTTCAGGAACTGATTTTAAGCAAAAGTGGCACATATCCCACTATAATACCATGACCAAAGTTATACTAAGTTCCATTAACGATTTATTGTCTTACAAATGCATAAATTTAATCTGACAAATCACTACAACTACTTTTATAGTTTTTGGCTAAGCTTATAATTACGTTACCTGCTAGATCCACTTCTTTAGGGAGTGTCTGGATACTTTTGGCCAGATAGTGTATAATGTAAGCTAAAATTTTTAAATTGAATGCAGAGAATAAGAAAAGAAATGAAAGACTGCAATTTAATGCTAATTTACGTTAATTTCAAAATTATTTTCATTGTTTTTACTGCTATACAAAACAAAATTTAAAAAAAAGCTTAATTAAAAAAAGCTTAAGATCATTAAAAAGAAGAGATAGTTTGAAACAAAAATTGGTGGTCATAAATTTTTTTTAACAAAACGTATAATTTAATCTTATTTAGATTTTAATCTTTTTGTTAAGGAATAAATTAGAACAATACATCAGTCTGATGGTTAAAATACTTATTGTTTTTTATGTTTCATATCAATATATGCAAATTTTTTGTCTAGAAATAAAACTTTTTATGAGCAAGTGCAACACAGAAAATATTGTTCAAAAAGTGACTTTGTAAAAATAAATATCAAATTGTTTCTTTTCGCATTAGTTGGTTTTGATAGTTAAGCAGAAAGTAATACTACAGCCTTTTCAGTAACAAATGTGTATCTCTGAAAAATTTGAATTTTTTACAAACCCCAAGAAATAAATAATTTCCAGATATTTTCCAAAAAAGTTATTCAATGTGAAAATTCTTCGATTATAGAACAAACGAGGCATTAAACATTAAAAAAATTCTTCTCAAGTAATTTGAGCATAATGTTAATATCTTCGCTAAAAGATAGCTTTCATTACATTTTCTTGAACCATTTTGAAATCTCGTTGAAGTAAAAGAAATAATTTTTAGAATAACAGAGAAAAAAATAAACCAGTTAAATGCACTTTTAAATAAACATAGAAATTTTCAATATATGTCATGAATAATGTTCTACTTTAACTGATTAATATATCTTATTGAATGTTAGACTGTTTGAGTCATTTCATGATTCATCTTAGGTTATCGGGCGAAGAAAGCTAGAAATCATAAAGTAACAATTGATGACTCATAAAAAAAACCCAGAATGGAATTCTGGAAAGCATACTTGTTTTAAAATGAATCTTAATTTCTTTTGTAGGTCAATCGATCTCCAAGCTTAGGCGCCTCAACATTATTTGACAAAGAAATGAAGAGAAATCTAATAAAAGACATTCTGAACATGACTCTTCTTACGCCAAGACAGATAAATTTGATAATACAGGAAGAGCATCGTAAGGCTATTCATAGGCTTACTAATCCTAGTATGACAAAGTAATGTTCACAATATTATCCTATATAATATCGAGAAAAAAAACTAATAGAGGCATTATTTTTGTGCAGCTCAATATTTATCCTGGAAATATTTTTCTATGAGATACATAATCTCAGTTAAGCTAGATTATAGATTACATAGAACTAATCATCGAACGCATTGGATATTTCAGTAAAAGAAAAAAGCAGTTGTATATTTTTAATAAATGTATTGAAAACTTTTTGATGTGTAACATCTTTCCTCTCGGTTGCCGGTTTTTGTGGGTGATTTCGTGAAAAGGGACGGATGTGTGTAACAGGATGTGACGTAAGCGTGCGCTACTTGATTTGACCAATGAGAGTGCGTGGCTGTGTCTTATCGCTACCCTCGCATGGGGGTCCAACTCTAGTAACCATCAAGCACTCGAGCGCTTGACTCTAAATCCGTTAGTCACAATATTGGGGGACATAAGTGCGGCAGAATGTTTATTTGAAAATGGACAAACAGTGATTTCGGTGGTCGTATACATTTCTTCGAATCAAATGGTTAAAAAAAAATAAAGATTTTCTGCATTTTGTACTTTTACCATATAACGAAGGTGGTTCTGCTCTTTTAAAAAAATGATCACTCGCTTCCCCTGATTTTGAGAGGTGATTTTAACTTTAATTTCAGTTTTCCAAAAGCTGAGCCGCTAATAGCTTTTATGAATGATGAACTCAAGTTCGAAATGAACACAAATTAGAATGTTTCGACTGCTAACAGTGGTACTGTTATTGACGCTGTTTTTCAACGGTTTTTAAATACTTTGAAATCACAAGTACATGTGTCATATTTTAGTTATCATCAGTCTATTGTCTCCGCTCTTCCCCAAATTGAACAAGAATAATTATTTTTGATAAAATATTGCCTTACTCCTGTTGTTAATTAAATACAATTTTCATTAAAGATATAATTATTCGATAGAAAATTATTTCTAATCACACCCGATTTTTTTTCATATTTTTTTCAGGAAAAAGGTTAATATTGCGTATTTACCACGATAACATGTCAGATATTACACATCATATGCGACTACTGTAAGACTCGTTTTTTTTTAATGCCTTACTTTGTTTTTCTCTTATGAATGATTTTTTCATTTATACATTATTTTTTTGCAAGAAATGCCCTTAATGCATCTTAAAAAGATAATTTAATGTCTTGGAAAAAATCCTAAACTCAGTACAACTTCATATAAAAATAATTTTTTCTGTCGAACTTTTTTAAATCAACTTTCAAGTGTACTTAACTAAGATTCAAAATTGTCTTTCTCTAGTAGTTCTAGTTAAAAATATTTACACAAAAAAGGGCTTTTGAGGTAAAAGTATTCAAATTTAATCAACTCCTGTTTAGTAAACAAATTAAGTGTTGTCTTATTTGAGAGATAAAATTAGTTAACAGGTTTTAAAGAGTTCAATTACATATTTATATTCATTTTTTAGAAAATGCGAACAATTTATATGAGGGAAAAAATAAAATTTTTAATGCATTTTTCGTAATTAAAAAGACATTTAAATATCGACTTCTGGTAAATTTAATGCGAGCTTTTTCAGTATTTCTCTAAGTCTATTAAATGCTCTTCTAAGTGTAGCAGAAACAAAATACAAACGTTTTTGGAAAGAGAAAATATGTACTATTTAAGAATGTCATAAAATAGAAATGCGATTTTAGTTAAAAAATAAGCACATCAATGGGTTCGTATACTTTAAACAAGTTTGACCATTTTTGTCCCAGAAAAACACACATCGTGTTACAAACAGAATAATAATGAAATTTTGAATTACTTTGAATCGAACAGTAAAGAGTACCTCAGAGTATATGACTTTTTAAGGTATCCGACCACGTTCGGAACGTGATTTTGCAAAAGCGTGTAAATGGATAATATTTATGATATGTATAGTGTCACTTAGATTAGAAAATTTATGTAAGACTGTTTTAAGAATAGTAGTGCAATAAAAAATTATTTTACAATATTATTTTGACAAAAAAGAACGTAGAATGACCTTTTTTCAAAATATTCTCCTTATGTGAAAAATGTTTCGGTTATAATAATATTTTGCCTGTTTACAGCTCAGACCTCTGTTCAGAGGCTCAACTAGAATTTTTGAAATATATAACTTAGAAGTGGGTTTATCCATGTTTTACGACAACAAAGGGGAGCAATTTTAAGAGAAAAACGCCGATAATTATTTCAATTGGTGGTAACTCTAAAAATAATGTGAATTTTTTAAAAGTCATAGTTGAGCCTCTGTACAGAGGTCTGAGCTATATACAGGCAAAATATTATAATAGAAGCATTTTTCACAAAAGGAGATTTTGAAAAAAGGTTATTCTAAGTTAGTTTTTTGCCGAAATATTGTATTTAAAAATTTTTTTTTGTCAAAATGTCCTTAAAACAATTGTATACATGTATTCTAATCTAAGTGAGACTAAATACCATGAAAATTATCCATTTATGCGCTTTTTTAAAATCACGATTCCGAACGTAATAGAATACCTTAAATGAATTTGAATGCAAAATAAGTGAGTGAGTGACTATTGGGTTTATTGGCGCAAGAGCCGATTTAGGCTAAACTGCCCCAAACATTGGTTTTAATATCCATGCAAATAAAATAATAAATTTTAATATCCATGTATATACAAAATTAACAGCTTTAGGTATTAATCTCATAAAATACAGCATCATTTCGTGATAGAATCCAAGAAAAAAATACTTTTGAGTTTATGGATTTCTTAATAATTTAAATATTTAAAATTTTCAAGTTGTGTTTTTTTTTCTTATGTGCACATGATTATTAAATTTGTGCAAATAATGTAATTATTTTATAAAGTTTCAATATTATCAACAAGTTAATAAGTTGAATCATAACTTTTCCTTGAGTCACATAGTTAAACTTAAAAATTAATTTTTAAAAGACGAAATACACACGATTTTTTTTTCGTTTCCTGTAGTTTCTTCGATGTATAATAGATACCGAGTGCATTATTTAACATTTGTTGGATGAAATAGAAATGTGAAAATTTTCAAATGATGTTGAAACACATTCACAATATTTTTACTAATTTTTTCTTTCCTTTCACTTTTGAAATAAAAATCAATTGTAATTGTAGTCGTAATAGTTATTCTTACCTTTTCCCTTTAAAAATAGTATTGTATTAATTTACATTATCAAAATTGGTTTAAAATTTCCAATTTTCCAAGATTTTTTATTTTATTTCTTCATTGTTTGTTTTATTATCAAGTTTTATTTTAAGCAAAATATTCTATTATTCAGATTTTATTATTATTTTTTTATTATTAAATAAATAATTTTAAAAACAATTAATAATATGATTAAAACGATCAGAAACTCATTTTATATGATATCTTTCTTTATAATATTTCTAATATAACTTATTAAATAAAATTTTCTGTCAAAAACAAAAGAATTAAATTTGTAATGTATACCTACTTTATTTACGAAATTATATTATGAAATGCATTGCAACGACATTATCCTCTGTTGGTTTATTAAATAAAACATCGTTTCTGAAAGTTTCTTCCGCCTTAAGATAACTTTATACAAAAGAGCTATTTACTATGCGCTCTACAATCCGTATTTTATAATATTCATCATAAGAATGTAAGTGTTGATTTCTTCTTTCGTTGTTGCTGTAGAAGAAAAATTCAAAGAAATTAAAGCCAGTAGAAGTAATATAAGAAATTTTCCTACAGATTGCTAGTTTATTTTCATTATCGATAAATAATTAAAAAATATATTTTTCCGTTAAATTGTCGGTTATTGCTCTGTTTTAATTAAAGTGATTTATGAAATTAACTTGAAGCGATATATTATAAAACGTTTATTATCTTCACAGTTTCCAAAAATAACGTGATAACATATTTCTTCCCTTTTTCGTGTAAAATTTATAGAATTCAATTGCATTTATTTTGGTTTCCTAATGTAGAATACTTTTACTTTTATCATTTAAAACAGTGTTTCTCAAACTTTCGTTGTTGGCGACCCAAAATTCAATCATAATTTTCTTCGCATCCCCCTTCATGCGATAACAATGTATTGTGAATTCGATAATACTACACTTTGACACTAAAACTACAATACGACGAACCTCTTTAAGGGCCACCGGCGTATATAAACGTCTCGCACAGCCAGTGCGTTAATTGCCTCGGACGTATATATACGTCTTTCCGAAGTACAATCTTTTCTGTGAATTGCTATCTATAAAATTATTCCGAAGGCTTTGGTATGCAATAAAACGACTTTGACCGTGTTTGCGAAGCATTTATTTATTTCAGAGGATTTGCTTATTTATTCCTCCCCTCCCTAATATATCGCATAACTTTTGATCGGCAATTAAGGGATTAATTATAAACCGTACAAATTATCAACATTAATGTTAATTTTTGCATATAATTTCATATATGACAAGCCCATGGGGTCACTAGCAATTATTAAACTTGTTCTTAAATTAATATTGTTAAATTAATTATAAAATACACATTGCGCATTACTGATATCTGTATAACTGTATTATATCAGTGTAAATGTGTACTTTATTTTTTATTAAGTCAGAGTGTATTTTGTTTGTTTACTTTCAGTAAATTAATAATTTTGTTTTTAAATAGTCTTTTGTTTTCGACTTTTCAATATGCTCGCTCTCCCCTTGCAGAGTTATCACGCCCCCTAGAGGGGCGCGCCCCACAGTTTGAGAAACACTGATTTAAAATTATCTTTTAAAAAGTGTATAAAATTTTTAAGATGATTATTTTTCCTTTATATAAAATCAAATATTAATACATGAGATGTTTCTTTGCTTAGGGAAATTTGTATGTATCGCTTATTACAAGCATCACAGGAAAAATGTTCAAAGAATGCTATGCAAGCAATATTTATATTTTTTTGTAAAAATATTAATATTAGTTTTCTGATAAAGTTTAAAGAAATATCTAATAAAAACATATAAAATATAATAAAAAGCAGTATAAAATGAAACAAAAACATTTTATAAATCGAGCTTAAAATAAAGTAAGGCTTAGAATTGATTTTGATATTTTCTATAATTTTCTTTATGAAAATGACTATTCTTCTGAGAAATTCAATCAGATATTTTACCATTGTTGTGATACATAGACAGTGAAAATTGATGTTAAGTTATTTTTTAAAAATTAAGAAAAAGGAAAAGTTATGATGTTTTAATGTGTGAATAAGTTTTTCAAATTCAGAATATTATCAGAGGGCCATATAGATATATTAAAGTAAGAAAATAAAATTGAATAACTTTTTAAGGATTCTTGATAAAATTTCTATCTATTTCTTTTCCAAATATCCCACGGGGCTGCGGTAGCCCAGTGGGCAAGGTATCGGATCATGACAGGCATGTCATGAGTTCGAGCCCAGTACCACTAAAGACCCGCCGTGTAGGGCAGCGATGCAGGTTAAATCTGTCGAGAGCTGAAACGTCCTCCCTTTGGTGTGGTGTGGTAGTTAGGAGAGGGGGGTGCCAGCTCAGGTGTCGTCCACGTCACTTGACCATGGTTCAAAATTACGTGGTCCGTCGCCAAAAGCCCTCGTGTAACTGAGCAGTGCGACGTTAATATATTCACTCACTCACTCACTCCAAATATCCCACAGGTTATCATTCTGTTATGGGAATATTTTGGTCTCAAGTTGTACTCGGAATTAATTTTTTCCCATTCCTTAATTTTTGCTTAAAATTTTTTTTCAATATTTGATTAAAATATACTTAAGGAAAGATTAAGATTAAAATATTCTTAGTACGCTTTACACAACTTTTTTTATTTAAGGATTTTCATAATTTTTTTGGTTGCCTCCTATGTGTATGCATGATGTAAAACAGATTTTGTGCTTAAAATTTCATAAAAAGCTAGCAATTTAATTTTTAAAGGGAAAACTTGAAATGTATGAAGTGATTTTAAAACGCTACTCTTCCTACAAAAATTGACGTACATATATGAAATTTGATTTACAAGTGCGTTAAACTATGTATAACAAAAATTGGTATGGATTTTGTGATAACATGATTGATATTCGTACAATACTTCTTTTTATGAATGCTTATTGAAAATTCTTTAAAAAATGTGTAAGTTGTAAATTCAATTATTTTTTTAAAAATTAAGTATTGCTTTGATTGAAAAATTCATACCAACTTTTATTCCATGTACTATTAGCAACAAGTGAAAAAAAGTTCCAAGTATTTGGCACAATAGAAAAAAAGCCTTAGCATTTTAAATGAAGACAAACTAGTTATTTTATCTTTCTGAGATAAGTCAGTTTAAAGTTTTGATTTGCTTTTGGATGTGAATAAAAACGAACCTAAAACTTATCACAATTCTGCGTTTTTTAAACTTAGAGCTTTCAAACTTTGTGAGTTTGTTGAAAAGTACATGAAAAGTAATTTAGGCTAAATAAATTAGATTTGATTTTTTGTCCGATTTCTTGTTAATTGAATCGTATTATGTCCCCTTAAAAAACAAATTGAATTTTACATAATTTGATGTTCATAACTTCCGCATAGTCTTTTATTAAATTAATTTAATTATTCAGAGTCGACTCGACCATTTATGAAAGCTTCCTGTCATTTAACAAGTTAAAACCGCAACCATTAGTAACCATTTATCCATTCAGTAGTCACTTTTTATTTCAAGATGTGATTCCCCTTTTCCCACTAAGTTGTTCAAAGGCAGAATTTCTAAAAAATAATGGGCTGGAACTAATTATTTGATGAATCGGCTAAATCATTTAATAAATTAAAACAAAATCCGATAAAGTTAGTAATCAATTAAGCTTTATTATACGAAAAAACTAATAATTAATCTCGTTTGTACTTTTTTTTATTTATCTTTACGTATTTACATAGTTCTTTTCAAATAATGTAACATATAATTATTTTGGATACTCATTTTTTGAGATGTTTTAACAGATTTTTCTATGATGTACAAATGTTATGGTACAAGAAAATTAACTATATTTTCTTGACAGCCTAACTTGTATTAAATTTACTCTGGTTCTTTCATATCTGAAAAATTATTCTCAAATTGGGACCTATTTATAATGTGAAGACAGCTCTAATCTCCTTATATTTTTACTATCTTCATAATAAGAAAATAAAAAAAAAATTCATCGGGAGCTAATTGTTTGTACTGCCAAATCTGAACTTATACTTGTTTAAGACTTATTTTTATACAAAGTTCTTTATTTTATTTTATTTTTTTTGAAATTTCTCATCATATATATACTTTACGTTACTTTAGTGTTCTTAATTTTTCATCTTGATTTCTCAGTTTTGTACCTTACACGAATCTATCACTCAAACAGACAAATCATTTTATATAATGAGGATATTTTAAAATTACTTCATTTCCCAATACTTCATTTGATGTGTAAGGGGTGTATACGTATGTCGAAACAGTATCTGGTGATGATGCTTTAACCTCTTTAGCAAATTCTAGTTGTCTATTTTTTTTATTTCCTATTTTCTGAAAATAATAGCTTGTTAACTGATGCTAAAATTCTCAAATTTTCTTTTTCTAATTTTTGAGCTATTACTGTTTTCACAGAAGGTTTTAGGAGATATTTCCATAATTTCTTCAGAATTTTTAACTAAGAAATAGAGGTGTGTGTAAAGGTAGATGGCTTATTTCTTATTGAAAAGGTTCTGTTTTGTCTTGCGAACTTTTGATAGGTTTATTTTCAAATATAAAATTTTTTAAGAACTGTTTTAAGTTTTCTGATAAATGTTCTTTACTGTGTAAAAATCATTTCGTTGTTAATGACAAGATTTACGAACTTGTGATTGGTTGATTGTTGATCTATAATCTATTTAAACATATACTAATTGTCGGTACGCCATACTTTTGTATTCAGAAAATAAATATTTATGTATCACATAAAATACAATCTTACGAAAATCAAAAATAATTTTTAAAATAATCACTTCGTAAAATTAGTTAACTATGTAATCTATGAGAAATTGGCACGTATTATAAGCTAAAATTTACATTGAAATTCAGAAAAAAGATTATCATTAAATAAAAAATTATCTGATTCAAACAAATTCAAAAATTAAAAGCAAAGTTTTTAACTATTTTTCTAAATATTTAGTGCAGGTATTTTATTTAAATAAAATAATAAGTTTTCACTAAAAATATATGGATGTATACATCCAGATTTTTCGAATTCATTAAGAAAACTCATCAAAATTACCCTCATTTTACCCTCTTTTGATAAAATATGATAATTTTAACTTATAAAAAAAGCAATATTGTCTAATTAGAAACTATACTTTGTGATATAGTATTCCGCAAATCAAATATTTTTTTAAAATGAAACACAGACCCACCATTAGTTGTGAAAAACTAATCAAATTCGGAAAAAATATCAAGTCGCAATAAATTTTTCGCCGAAATCTTTTAAATTTCCTCCTGTATGTATGTTTGAATTATAATTTTAGAATACGACACTCACACGATTATGTATGTGTGTGTATATATATATGTATATATATATATATATATACATATAGAACCAAACCGAAGATGTGTTTCATTTTTCCAATTGTGAAATTTGTCCAGAACGTTAATGTAACATCAACAAATTTGCAAAATATGTTTGGGATGCTTTAGATCAAGGATCGGCAGCCTTGAAGATGGCGTGTGTGAAACGAATGTACTAATATGATTCGGGATGTGGCACAATAGAAAATATTTTACCAATTAAACGAAAGGAGAGAAAATGTGTGAGGCATGGAATAAGAAAATGATTGAAACAGAAAAACAACCTTTTATCTACATAATTTACAAACGTCTCTCTCTCTCTCCCTCCCTCTAACAATAAAAAAAGAATAAGTTTATAAAAATATAGGCAATGAAAAATATCAAAAACAATGATTCAAACATTATTTAATCTTTATGGCAAATATTTTATAAAAATAACGATTGAAGGTAGTTGAACTTTTTTTTAATTCTGCAAAAATATTTTAATTTCTTTCACGGACGATTTGAGTAAAACCTTTATGTGTTTCACAGAAAATTAACAGCCAAAGAAAGCATATTGACGGAATACCTGGAGAAAAAAGAAATAAGAATGATGGGAAATTTCCGAAAGCTATATCCTGTAGAAGACGACAGATATGACGAAATACATCGCATGTCCTTCAGCCTAGATAGTAGAAACATGAATGAATCTAAAACAATTCAGAATCGAAGGACGAAGGAAAAAGAGTAAGCGGAAAGAAAGGAATTTTCTGTGATATCAAAAAATGCCCCGACTTGAAAAAATGCCTTGAATTGTTAAATCTTTTCTGCATCAGTTGTATTAATAGAAGTGTTTTTATAAAACATTTAATATTTCCTTTGGATCGTTTTTAATCTTTAAGATACCATAGATGGAATGTGTAGTAAATTACACAAATTTATATATTTTTTTTTCTATTTTTTTTTCTATTTTTTTTTAAAGAAACCAGACAAAACTCCTAGTGTACTCCAAAGTATATTACGAGGCTTTCAAAAGTAAGTAATAGTACACAAGAATTCAAAAATTTAAACTATGTACAAAATCATATAGGAAAACGAAAGTCTCCCATCGCCTAACAAGATTTGAAAAAGTTGGAGGCCAATCTATTGAGAATCTCTTTAAACTTGTTTGGAAAGCAGATCCAAGTATTTAATGGTGATTGCAGTGCAGAAAAATAATCTCTCTGCACTGCAATCATTCTGGGATATAAAATTTCAGAGTTTGTGTTCAGATTTTTAAAAAGTTTGTTCTTAAGGAAAAAAAATTATTAAAAAAAGCAAAACATTACAGACATTCCAAAAGTTTAAATATCTACAGAAAAGTTTCTTCTGACTGATACAGTATACCAAGAATATGTTTCTAAGAATTCAGTGAAATAAATAAAACACTTACTTTATTTTTTGAGTCTTCCACCTACCTCTAAATTTTGAAAAAATCATTCTTGTTAAATTTTTAAATGATTCTTCAATATATTACCAATGAATTTATTCTGTTTTATTTTCTTGTTAAATTATTTTTTTAAAAAAATTTTATCCTAAAAATGTAGTTTTAATTGAAATGTAAATATAAATTCTTTTAATTAAATCAAAGGATTCCAAGAGATATATCAGCTTTTTCTTTGTTATGCATTTTAATTATCACAGTACCAAAGATGCCCTTCATACCATTCAGCGGCTTTTGAAACTTTGATGTCAAAGTAAACTAAATAAGATTCATGAAAATTTAGGGATATTAGTCTTATATTCTAAATCACAACGTCAGAAAAATTATGTACTAAGAATTTACGCATGGAAATTTTCAGTTCAAATTTTATTCGTAAAAAAATTCTCTTACTGAAGATTACTAAATTAGAAATATACTTCTCACTATGAATTGAATATATTTAGTTTTATTCACATTAGGTGTCCTATATTTGAAATTATATGGATGCTTGACATTTTTTGCTCATCCTGTGTATCTAAATAATTTTTAAAAAGAAATTTCGTTTTTATGATTTTTATTCTCGTATTTGCAAAACACTGCGCATTTCAAGAATGTTTGAAGAGTCATATGCAATAAACTTGACTGAGGATAAATGGCTAAATCTCGAAAAAAAATGTATATATAATAACTACTGCAAACTTTTGTTAATTTTTTTTTTACTAAGAAATATTTATATGAAGAATATTTTTTTTAAAAAAAGAAGAAAAACAATTGTATAATAGAAATGTTTAAATATCAAAAGGAAAAAAATTCTTTTCTATTAAATATTTTAGCTACTTCACAAGTAAAATACCTATTATATTGCCCCTATTTAATCATTATATGGATAATAATTGAAAAAAATATATGAATTTGACTTGAAGTAAAATGGAATCCTGTTTTACGTTTATGAAGTCAAATAAGGTTTCTTATAAATCCCACAGTGTTCAGTGAGAAAATATTAGTGATTCATAAATGTGAGATGGCTTAAAATAAATAGCGTCACGAATTTCTTTTTTATATGGATTATTTTTCACTTTTTTTTTTATTTGTACCAATGTATTTATTTTAATGCTATGAAGTGAATCTGAAAAAAAAAATTTAATAAAGTTTACGTAAAATTATTAATTACATTATATTTAAAAAAAATTATTACGAAGATTTGAATACAAACAAACGAATTTATCAAATATTCATAAAATTATTTTCAAAAGTTTGAAGAAATATGTTATTTTACTGAAATATTCCTTTCTACTGTATCATATGAACTTTATATTGCATTTAGATAAACACAATTGTATAGATTTGTGAAAGAAAGTGGAAATTCTATAAAACTAACATTATTTTTGCCAATTCAAAATGGTTGGCAGATGGGAGCGTTAAATATACATTCCTTTAAACAACATTCATACATCTGAAAGAATTAATGGAAAAATATCTACATAACGTCTCAAATTATTTTTGTTTTAATATACATTATTTTCATTTGAAAGAATGTAAAACACAATTGAAAGGCTGATTTGAATCGCATGTAAATATTTATGCGACTAAACGAGTTTCATATGTTCAGATGGATGGGAAACAATGTTTATGAAGCTCCCTCGGCGCCGAGTATTTTTTTTTCCTCCCGAATTCCTTCCTCCTAGGCGACCAACCATTTCCCTCTGATACGTTGACACACTTAACGCTGTTTGGATGATAAAAGGGCGGGGACTTGAGAGGCCAGATCATCTATTACTTTAGTCGACCACCGCTAGCTGGTGCAGCGATCGCGAGCATAGAGATCGGTCTCCTCTTATTAGAGATGCTCCTCTGCTCCAACGACCCCTGACACCGTCCGTTATGGCTCTTCGCATCCACGCGTCGATCACCTTACTGGTACTGTCGTGGTGCCGGCAGGCCTTCACTACTTGTCCCGAGTGCGCGGTCAGCGACCAGCAGCAAGCGACGCGGATCAAGTTGGAGGCAATCAAGCAGCAAATCCTCTCCAAGCTTCACTTGCAGGACAGACCCAACATCACATCCCCCTTAGCGAGGGAGGTGGCTCTGGAAGCTCTGAGGAGAACCCAAGGCGGGATACCGGATGATGAAGGAACGGAACCGGAGGAGGATGACACAGGTGGCCGCGACGACTACTACGCCCGTACCTCCGAAATAATTGCTTTCGCCGAACCCGGTGAGTAGACAAACTAGAACCACGTGGTTTTGACTGAGTGATGCAATGCAGTTTCGTTATTTAAAATTTTAGTGCAAAAATGTTGTAAGGCAGGCATACCAGTCGCGAGAAACACAAGAACTTTTAAAAAGTGTTGATTCAGGTGAGTGGAGACGATTTTAATCACTCTTTCATGATGAATAATTTTTGGCAGAGTTATTCTCTTTTCACTTTTTACACTTTTTTTTGCCTGTTTCATTGTTTTGATATCATTTTGAAAAATTTATTGATTTCAGTGTAGATAGATGTATATAGAAGGATTTTTTTATTGTTTTATCACAAAATTTCATTATAAGGAATGAAGAAAATATATACTACTCGATTAGAGTTTGCGAAGATTTTACAATTAAACAGAAAGAGTGAGAAACACTAAAACGCTGTTAAAGATATTTCTAATGCTTGTGAAAATGGTGAGAGAAATAACTAACGACGACTTTCCAGCAATTGTTAATTAAGCTCATGTGAAATTACCTAAGAAGGCCAAATTTTTTTCGAAGTTAATATTCTGTTTTAATTTTTTTAATGGCTGACAATGTTAATGTAATTTTTCAATAAAGTTGATTTCTGTGACTTCTTTAAAAGTGTCGCTTTAAAGGTAAATACAGTCGAACCTCCATTTTACGAGCCTCTATTTTGAGAACTTTTTCCCGGAACCAAGAACAGAAAATATTGAAAGATGAATCTCTGTTTAACGAATTTTCCCCATAACGAACTTTTTCCGGGATTTATCGACTTCGTTACATAGAGGTCCGACTGTATATTAATAGTCCTTTTTTTAAATAACATCGAGAAGATTAAGTCCTTCAGTCTTTATTTTTTTAAAGACAAATGTTTTATAAATATAATTATTCACTCTCTTAATTAACATGTTTCTTCAATTTAATTTCTCTTATTAAGAGCTGTAAATGTCATTTGAGTTGTAAATATGTGGTTAGAAAATTTAAAAGCTAAGAGTTTCTTAGAAGATTCGAATTTTCTTTTATCGAGAAATACTGATTTTAAAATGATGCCATAGTTATTTTGAAAGCCCCTAAGTATCATTTAATACTTTTATAAATAAAGTAAAAATTCACATCTAATGGTTAAAATTTGCACTTTTGAAGTAACTTTTAAGAGGAAATCTTTTTCTTTTATTTATTTTAAAAATAGATTTTAAAAAACCAATGGAATAGAATTGAGTACACAAAAAATTTTAGAATATTTACTTGTGATTGCTCCTTTTTTTTTTAAAGTTATCTGTATTTTTTATTAGTAGAAGAATCATTTGAATATTTAATGACCCTACTTCTTAATTGCGAAGATTTTTATAGTATAATTCACACTAGCTTCATAATGAGATTCATAATCACAAAATGTATAAATCCAATACAATCTTAATAAGTATTTTCATATTACTCAATTTTAAATCTCGTACATCTTCACAGATCACATCCTCTTTAGAAAGTCGGAATTCTATAAATGAATGCAACTCGAGGTCTAATTACTTTATTAAAACTAAAGTTTTAAGTGAAGGAAATTACTTCAAAAAGCTCTTGACTTACGGTTGGATGTTTGGTGGCATAGTCTGGTGACAAAAGAAAAGACTCAAAATGAGTTTTGAATTTAAAAAACACTCCAGAAATTTCAACGTAGATGAAATATTTCCAACAATTACTTACGATATTCAAATCGTCAAATCTTTAAAGCTACTGTTGTACATAAATTTTATGCATAAATATTCAAAATACTCTAAATATAGTTGCATTTTAAAAATCTTCGTGAACTTTAGCTGCAGGGAAACAAACTTCTATAGTTGAAATATATTCTTATGATCTAATATTCTCAGAAACAATTTTAGTTAGTAATTTGAGAATTTTTTTTCGTAATACTGTCTTGTGCTGAATCTCTCAGAAGATTTCTGAAATGCGCCCACTAAAGATCGAATCTAGTGAAACTAACTATTTCTGATATGGGTAAGATTGAAATTTTAAGTATCGCTTTCAAACTGGAGGCTGTGAACAGTCCTGATTAATGTTTAAATATTTCGTTCTTAAGGAGTTTCTTCAAACATAAAATAAATAATTAATTTTTGTTTTTGTACACAAAAGTATTCTTTTGTTAAAAGACTATTCTAAGCCTTCCATGATATCATGAGGTCCGCAGCCAATATCTCTATTGTTGTTTCAGAATGCGATGTAAATTAAAATCAAATCTATAATATTGTGTTAGCAGTACCATATTTTACCACGGAATTAGTTAATAACGTTTTTTCTATCTTATGAATTTTCATGCTTTCTTACAATGTAATTAATAGTTTCATTTTACTTTACATCTATCAAACCTATTCCATTGTATCTAATTAATTTTGAACGTTTTTACATTACTCTTGTTGGGTTTAGTTAAAATAGACTTTTCTATTAATTGTGCATAAACTGTAAAAATAACTCTTTTGTATGAATATTTAGTTATCAAAAAATTTATTATGAGATGACTATACGATAATATATATGCAGTGCTTATAGTGATTAGGATTTGTATGTGTTAATTACAACTATATAATCATTATTCTGACATTAATTTATGTTAACATTTATCTTAACTGCGCTCCAAAGTTGACAATATTTATGTTCAGCATTTAGTAACGATATATATCACAATTCATTGCTTGTGAAAGTTACGTGTATGTGTATATAAACAGTGAAAATCAAAGTTACTAAAAATTTACAATGGGTATTTTGTAATCCCTAAAATGAATTTACATTTTATGTTAAACAATTACATCTCAATTTTGAAAACCTAATCAAATACAAGCAAGGAAGAAAAAAAGACCATTGGTAAAATATATTAAAAAATCACGATTTCCATCAAGAGAATACCATAATTTACCGCCTCAAATATAAATTTAAAAAAATATTTTTTTTTGGAAATATGGGAAAATTAATGATTCAAATGTTCACTAACACATTGGATTAATTATAACCGCAGCCATTATGAGACAGCACAATAACCTAAGAAATGAGGCAATCGGGAAAAACATTTATTTCCTGTTGAATAAGAAGAGAGAGTTCATAAGTATCTATTATAATATTTCACACATTTAAATGCATAGTTTAAAGACCTTTAGAGCTTAGTAATTTTGCATAAAAACCGAATACTTTCGCCTTATACCATAAAATTCTAATTTCTATTGATACACCTTATTAGAATAGCAAGTATCTAACCTCTTTTCTTTTTCCTTGATTAGACTTTCAGTTTAAGTGTACATGCTCATAACCGAATAATTTCAATTATAAACTCCGCGTATGTCCCAAGATACGCTCACTACAGGTTAGGAACAACTGTGTTGTGGGTCTGGATCATACAACGATCCAAAAACGAACTTAAAAAGCAGCTTCAGGATATTTGCAATTATACGAGAGCAGGGATGGATACTGTCTCTGCTACTTCAAATCTTTAGTATCTTAACAATTATGCTTGAATGATAAACCCGATTACATAAAAAATATTAAGATTGTGGTAGAATTAATTTCCTTTTAAATCGTGTCTTTGGAAAATCATTTAATGGAACAATGTTCTTAATTGTAAAACAAAATCTTTTAATTCGTATCATATAATCAAACATTTATATTTTGAATGGGAACTATTTTCAGAGAACATTAGTGTTAAAAAACATCCTTTCTAATACTCGGGAAAACAACAAAATTTATTTGAGTGAAATGAGAAAATTTTTTAGCAGAATATTTCCTTATTTTATCAAATTGGCTGATTACCACTTCGTTATTGACTAAGTTTGACCGTTTTGACCACATTGTAATGTAATTTGTTACACTTTTCAGAAAGGAAAGTTACGTTTTTGGATTGAATACATTCAGGTTTCTTCCTGAGAATCAGTTCGTTCTTATATCACCGTATTTCGAACAATATTTTTCCATTAACTTAAAAGTTATATAATCGAGAAGCTTAGTGTTGCTGCGATAATAAAGTATCCTTTTTGTATGAAATACGCTAAGAAACATACAAAAGTTACTACTTACATTTCTTTGATTTGTATTTAGCTGATACGCAAATTTGTGATCGAATTTTATGACAAAGTTTTCTTAACACTTACACTTATGTATATTCAACTATTTTACCAGTATACCAGGCAGGCTATTTTTTTCAGATTTACCTGAGTTCTTTGGGTTCTTTTCTTATTCCTTCACAAAAATCCTTTTCGAAAAATACTGTTTAATGTACTGGTTGCGGTGATATTGATACTCAATTTCGCAGATAATTTAACATATTATTATGTTTCTATCGCTTAGTTCTCAAAACCAAAGCAGGTATATGTGACTGTCATATCTATACATTTTAACTTAGCGTTGTATCAGGTTGGAATTCGGCTGTTATTGAATTCAAATATTAAAGATAGTTTGAAGCGTTCTTTATATTAGTCGCCATTCCCTTCATATTCATTTCCTGTTGCTGTTCAAAAATTGTTAGATTGTGTGAACAGAGCAATCATTTCATGATCTGTTAAAACAGCTCTGGCTTGACGGAATCGTGACAAAAATTGATAGAGGTTTTAAATGTATTAGATAGGAAATAAACCGAGTGTGTGTTGAAAGAATATAGAACTGAATGATAAAAGAGTGTATATATATATTAAAAGCAACTGAATATATTCAATATTTATCATTTTATAATAATTAAAAAAGAACCAATGTTGATATAAAAATTCCTTTAAAATAAAAATAAAACGAAATGTCAAATTTCAATTTAGCATAATTACTTACTACGTTTGGAACCATGATTTGAAAAGGCATATAAATGAATAATTTCTTGATATTTAGTGTCAATTGAATTGGAATATACATATAAAATTGTTTTAAGAATATTAATACTATAAAAATTATTTAAATTTATTTTTTTGGCAAAAAATGAAGAATAACATATTTTTAAAATATTCTCCTTTTATGAAAAACGCTTTTATAATTATAATATGTTGCTTATATATAGCTAGAACTTCTATACCGGAGTTTAACTTATATATAATTTAGAAGTATTTGTTCATATATTATTATATCAACGTAGAGAAATTTTAATTAAAAACACCGATTATTATTTCAATTGATCGTAACCCTGAAAATAATTTGAATTTTTCAAATATTTTAGTTCAGTCTTGGTAAAGAGGCTCTAGCTATAACATAGTTAAAGAAGCATTATTATAGAAACATCTTCTGTAGAAGTAGAACTTTTTCTTGTGTCATAGTATTTTTACAATAGTTTTATAAGTATGTTCTAGTTCAATTGACAAAGAATTATTTATTTGAACGCTTTTTCAAAATCACGGTTTCAAATGTAGTAAGTTACCTTAATTTTCTTATCGTGAAATAACAGTATTTATCAAATAGAAATCTTCACATTATTATAATGATAATATGTCTTAATGAAGAGACAGAAAAGTTCTTTAGAATTCCTTGAATTAAACTAAATAACATATTTTGTCACGGATTAATATTTAAGTTGTACATAAAGTTTATACCATATATTTTGGTTTATTTTTATTTGAATTAACGACGCTAAATAGAGTTACTTTGAGGGATATTAGTGATGGAATGGTAAATTTGAGCCACGATGAAGTGATAATGATTTACACTTATTCTGAAACCTTATGCTTTTAACTTTCACAACACAAAACTCGAAGATTTTAAAGTCCAATTTCTTTTTAAATGCGAAAAGTCTGCAACAATACTTATATTACGATTTTTGATAATTAGTTCATTGACTTAACCATTATGGGCATGAAAGTCGAAATCTTGAGCACTGAGTTAATGCGGCTATTAAGTATAGAAAATAAGTGATGAGAAAAGTATATTACGAAGACAATAAGAAGTGATAATATACTTTAAATCGCTGTATAAATTGTAAAAGACAGCGATAGTTTAATTTAATATGTCATTAGTAGGAATTAAGTAAGGGAAAAAGGAATTACTTATCTTTTTAACGTTACGTAATCTAACCATTTCGTCTAACAGAAAAGTTGGAGGAATTTTTTTAGGAAAAATTTCCCATTAAAACCCTATTAGAGTAGAATGTATATTGCTTGAACAGAAATGTATCATTTTTGGTTGAAAATTACAAAATAGATTCTTTTTGAGCTAAAAAAAACAACAATATTTTATGTATACCACATAAATATAAGATTAAATTAAAGAAATTTTTTTAAAAAAATTATTACCTACAATAACCTATTACACCTATTTCAAATTGAAGCCAAATGAAGCATATATAGCAAATAATAATGAACTCGTTATAATCATAAGTATATAACATCGTTGACATCATCTTGATATTTGCTATTTAAGAATTAGATAGTCAGATACTTGTAATTATTTCCGCATATTGTTATTGTTGAAACCTTGATATTACAAACATAAACACGTGTTTCATTATATTTATAATTTAACAAGGGGAGGACACGACTAAGGAAATTCATTTGGGATCAAGACTTGGTGTAATAATAGTACTCCTTTAGTGTGTTCAACCCTCAATATAATTCCGCCGAATGGCCTGTCAATTTGGAGAAAATAGCCAACGAAATTCATACTTAGCTTTTATATAATTAAGTCTAAGTGTCCTCCAACGAGTTCGTAGCCTGGTTGGTAGATCGTCTGCTTACTATGCCGGAGGTTAGGTTTCGATTCACGAGCTGAACTTTTTTTTTTCAATTCATTTAATTATTTTTTAAAATTAAATAAATTGATTTATGAAAGATTTATTAAATATTAAATGATATTTTATGTATAATTATTTTGTATTTTATAAAGTAAAAAAATTCTGTCATTATATAAATACTTATATTAAATTTTATAAATATATTTTTTATATTAATAAATAATATTTATAATAAAATATATAATAAATATTAAATGATATTTTATATAAAAATTAGTTAAATAGTTTTATAATGTGAAATACAAAATATACTATAAATAAAATATTATATATAATATAAAATAATTTATAAAATGTATTATGATTATTAAATTAATTATTTCATAGTTATAATAAAAAAATTTGTCTTTTATATATTATTAATTTAATTATTTTATAATTTTATAAATTATATAATAAGTCCCTTTTAAATAAATTTATTTAATTTTGATAAGTTTATTTAAATAATTTTAATAAATTTATTTAAATAATTTTAACAAATTTATTTAAATAATTTTAATAATAAATTAATAGTTTCAATAATAAATAATAATTGTAATAATAAATGAATAGTAATTCTTAATAATAATTAATTAATTTTATTTAATAATGATTAATTAATTTTAATTAATAATGATTAATTAATTTTAATTATTGATAATTTTAAATAATTTTAATTATTGATAATT
>BMAV01004379.1:332418-346528 GCA_019973955.1 Trichonephila inaurata madagascariensis | reverse complement strand
ACGCCCCCCCCCCTAGGCCCACTATCTACACACGAATTGTAACAGATGAAAGAGCTCAACGAAGAGAACCAATGGTTCGGTTTTTATTAACGAAACTCAAAATTCCTCGGAGCTATGCGGGATTTTAAAAAAATTTAAATCATTAAAATAATTTTAAAATGTTAAATATGGATGAAGAAATGGGCTATAGTTCTGAAAAATATATCTAGGATGCTCATAGGGAGAACAATTGAATCCAGCCGGTCTGGTCGACCAAGGTGGCATAGGATTCGAGTTATTATTGGGGAAGCCCTGTAGGGGAGAACACCGGAGGGGACCAATTCCACGTAAAGTTCGCGCTGATTCGAAAATATGGCGGGCCTACAAGAATCAAGTCCCAAGCTCAATTCCTTAGTGGGGTGAAATTTTTTCCAGTCCCCATAGGATTAACATGGGAGCATGATATTTTAGTGCTTAAGCCCTCCCCATACCTACACAATGGGAATGTCCGAGAATCTCAAGTCCGAGACTCAAATAGGAGCCAAGATATTGTGAACTTAGACATTTAAAAAGTTTAAAACAATTAAAAACTATAGAAGAAATAGCTCTATGAACATGAAATTTCAATAACTGGAAGAGAAGATAGAGAAGGATTGAGTGACCCAGATCCGAATGGACTGTCAGGCTCGGGTACCGAGATATTGGGCAAAAAGCTGTTGAGGAGGGGGGATGCGTCCCAACAGATATGGTTTATAACAATAGTTATTACGACCTTCCAAATATGTCCCTTAGCACCAGAAAAGTGATATGTTAAAATATTAGACAACAGTGTGCGCGCGCATCATAAAAATTTACCCTCATTCTTTTTCCCAAACGCGCAATAAGAAGTATAACTTCAAAAACTAGTTTTAAAAGTATTCTATTAAAAGAGTTCAAGAGAAACGAACATTTCCTTAACGACCATAATTCGAAATATTGTCTCTTTCGATAACGAGCCTTAACTAATCCTCATAAATCTTAAATCTTTTATTTTGTATTCCTTTTGTGATGTGTCTCATATTCACTTCTGTATGCCTCGTGTTATACTTTGTGGTTCAAATGTTCTAAATGGGAAACAAAATGTAGATTTTCCCTTCATCTGTTAAGTTTATATGCTTGTCTCCTCCCTGCATCCTCCTGTCAAAACTAAAAGTTTGAAATGCGAAATTACCAAATCAACAAATGAGTTAATTTTTAATGTGTGTGCGCCTTTTCTTATCTTACAAAAATATAATATAAGAAATTCTCGATGACTGTAAGAAAGAAGGACATTTAATGTCTTAAACTGATCTATAAAAAATCAAACGATTTTTCTACTAAGCATAACTATTCCAGATTCATGGAATCTTTTTTTTAATATGAGGAAACTTTTATGTAAGGACTCAAAATGTAATGTGTTCACTAAGCAAAGCTTGAAAATAGAGTTCATTACAGCGAAAAAATTCTATAAATAAAATTTCCTTCAGAAATTAGTAGTTACCTATTTTAGACTTGACGAGAATTTTACGGAACTTACCAGCATTAACTGAGATACATTATGTAAAAAGAGCCGTCGAAATTTTTAGATAATATATCAGTAAAATAGATTGAAAAACAGGTTTATTTTACTCTAATATTCACTTTTTCATGATGATAAGCATACATTTTAGAAAAGTGTACCGAAAAAGAAAAAAACTCTTACTAAGAAATCACAAGATTCTGAGAAAGCATTAGTGGCTACAGTTTCTGAGTGTTCCATTATTGATGAAAAGCCTTATTTTTATCGGTCGTAAAATGTAATGGGTGGATTAAATTTCTTTACGATAAGCACGCTTTTCCCCGAAGTCTGACGATTTTATGACCATTTCTTGAAATTAGTGCAGCAGTTTTCCTTTTTTATTTCAATTTATGTCAGCGTCTTGTCTTTCTAAGAAGAAACTAATGTTAAAGTTTCATTTCATTTCTATATAGTTTATACTGAACATACCAAAAGTACAAGTAGATATTTTAAATAATTTTCTTTAGACTCACTATATACACATACATACGACTTTATCTGAATTGGAGAATTTTCGATCCGTGTTTTCAATTATTCAATTTACTTATTAAGAAAGGAATTTTAACAAAAGTACTGAGAAAAGTTTTTTAATATTCCTATTTAGTTATACCATTAGTTAAAACTGCACAAAATCATTTATTATTTAATGGCTTAACTTCATCATCCCATTTATTTAAAAAAACATATAATACATAATTATAACCTTTTAAATAAGGATTACATTATATAAATATGATTTATAGTTCATGATAATTCATAAAATGATGTTTAAAGTATTCATTTTTTTTTATTTAGGCCGCTGTATTTTGTCCATAATCTCAGAAATTTGTTGTCTAAATATATTTTGTGCATTTCATCCGAAGAACAAATCAGCTCATCATTTTCTTAAATTTTTTCAATTTTATAATTTAATTTGTAAAAATAAACATTTTCTTGCATTAAATTTTGGATCAAAAGCTTTTGATCAAAATTAAGTTTTTGAGCAGCCAAGTGACGATTATATTTACAAAAATCTATTGCGAAAGTATGGATATATTTCTAATGTTAGACTGCTTCGTAAAATAAAGTTTAAAAGCAGAACAAAAAAAATTCTGGAAATAGAGTATAATAATCACAGATTCTTAGTAATACGGATGTAATTAGAAAGGTAGGTTTCAAATTTCCGCATATAAATTTGCTGCACCCTAATTTTGGCATTGCCTGACGCCCGCAAATTTTAAATAATATTTTGTAGCATTCAAAAACGAAGAAAAAGTATCTCCACCATGCCATTGAAAATCTCCTTCATTTGTATGCAGACAGTATAAAGTAGTTTCTCGTGTGTGTGGTCAAACTGCAACTTTACGGAGAAACATAGAGGCTTCCTGGGTGGTAAGCAGTATACGCGGAAGTTTGATTCTCTTTCACTGCTTTTCATTTTGGGCGAGTCACTAAAGGTATAATTTTCAACAAGAAGGAAAGGGGATATCGAGAACAATTCAAAAGTGTGGAAATAGGAATAAATACCTTATTGCGATTAAGTGCTGTAAATTGATATTATTTTTTGTAGAAATGCATACTTCAAAATTCATTTGTATAGCTGAGACTTCAAACGTAAAATCTACCATCTTTCTTTCTGTAGAACTTTGATTAATGTCACAAAGTAAAAAATAAGTTATTTTTCTCACAATTATTATTTATAAATGGATAAAACGCCTTTTTATAATACTATTGCTAAAATTTTTCGAATTGTGCTTCGATGAAAAATGTTGCTTTTATCGAGAGAAATAAACTATTCTCACACATTGGTAGCAAGTATTTTTTTTTTTATTTAGGTCAATGAAGTTTTATTTTCATCATTAGTCAGCTTATATATATTAATTTCCCAGGAGATTTAATTTCTAGATTTTTTAAATCTCAATTTTATACTGATTTTATGTCGCTTTATTTATATATATATATATAAAACCTTTTATATAGATATAATCTCTAAATTAATCTAAAAAAAAATATTTCGTGCTCAAGTGTTTTGATTTTGTAAGAAAATTGTTTGTGAAATTTCACGCAGTATATTTTTTTTCTAATGGGGCTGCATTTTAGCAACATAGCCTTTGCAGACAGGGCAAGTTCCCAAATGTCAGAGCCATTTCATTGTGGCACCATCTAGTGGCGGTCTTCCTACCAAAAATTAGGACACTCGTCGGATGCTAAATATTTAATTTTGCCCAGAGTACTAGAGCCAAATTGATACTCAAGGGATCTTTTACATGCCACATAATTATACGACATCCGTGCCTATTATTTTCTCTCTCTCATCCAGAAAATCTATCGACTCCAATCGGTCAAACCCTCAATCTTAGGTTTATGAAGCGGGCGTGCTACCTCCAAGCCACCGGAGCCAATTTATTCCCGCAACAAATTGATTCATTATGTAGAAGATTACATTTAGATAAAATGACATATATAATGCTACCACTAAATTGTGCAACTTGCTCATTTTCTAGTTAATCTGCAGGTCACTTGATTTGTTCTTTTAAAATACGGAATCATCTACACTTCGCACTTTGTAAGTTAATCAGCACATTAACTTACTCGGAAACTTTAAAGCGTAAGCCCTTTTTCTCTAATTTGCTTTCCCTTCTCTTTTCTTGTTTCCTTTTTTTTTAAATTCAGCGTGCCAGCGTTAGCTGCAGTGAGTGCACAGACTTCTTTTAAAGAAGAGAGGTGTTTATTAATATCATATTTTTTTAAAGCAGATAAAAATTTAGCTTCAAGAATGCAAGCATCAAATTTTGCTGTGAGTAAAATGTAGAACAAACTCTCTATTCGTAAAGATTCGAAATACAATTGGAATTTGATTACAAAACAAAAATTTTATTCCATAACTGAAGATCTAAATGATTAAAAGTTTCCAAGAAGAAATAATCCTTTCGAGATAATCAAAATATTGAAATAAATAATGCGTTGATTATAAAATATTGAAAAAAACTCAATTGAGCCATTATCAAAAAAGTTTGAAAAGGTTTATCTATATGCTTGAGGGGAATTATTTGATATATTGTACTCTACAAATTTGTCACTTTTCCTTGATTAAAGAAATAACTTATAAAAAAAATAAGTAGACTTTATAAAAAACGCAAAACAAATTCTAAAATAAATCTTTTTTTTTTTTTTTTGATTTACACACGAACCTTATCAACAAATATAGTATTGTAAGAAAAAGGATTGTTATAAAGTTCATGCAATGAAATAAACGATTGCCGACACAATTTTTTTTTCATCGCATTTTAGTACAGTGGCGTAACGGAGAGTATTAGGGCCCCCGTGCAGTCAGGTTTTGGGCCCCAAGACGGATCTTACAAAGGGTGCGTACTTGGCGTCAATCCGGCCTTGGGCCCCCTAGAATCCTATCCCCCCAGCGATATGCGGGGATGTACGTTACGCCACTGTTTTAGTAGTAAAGGCTGGGTATATCTCATTACTTACCAGTCTCAGTCAGATTCAAATAAGGATTGCAATATCGGACCAAAAGTTCAATACCGGTATTCGGTATTTTTTAGATCTTAATACCGGGACACCGGTTTTAATACCGGTATTAGAAATTTTAGAAAAAGCACGAAAACGCAGGTGTTTCTTTGTTTTATATTTGCCAGTTTTATTAGAGAGTGTAAATATCACAAAAAATGATTTGTAACTTATAAATTTTAACAGTATATAAAGAACACACAAAAAAAGTACAGGAACATCTTATTTATTTAAATCACAAAAAAAAGTGTAAATATCGCTATTCAGTCTGTGATACTAGTACAAGTTTTTGAAATGTGATCTTAAAAAAACAATGCATCAATTGTACTGTCATTAAGCCCGGAACGTAATTTTTTGCAATAATTTCATCCGAATTATCTTTTTATCAAAATAATCTAAAATCACTGATGGATTGGGCTTAGAAAATGTGCTAAAAGTTGTATCTTCATCTCAATTATATTCTTTCCTATTTAACAATTTTGTATCATGTTTTGTTTTTAAATGTGTACGTAATACCCGTTTGTACTTCCTCCATTCATTTTAATAACACTAGAGCATTTTTTACATTGTGCCGCGATATTCTTTTCATTATATAAATAATGAAACTAAACTGAAGTATTATCAACTGATTTTTTATGTTCTTTAAAGTTATTCTCATTCATTATTATGGGTTATTATTTGTGAGTATATATATAATTAACATAAAAAATATTTTGAATCTTAAAGTATGATATGCAAATACAGTGTGAATAACAAACTCACCAATTTAAAAAATATCGAAATATTACGCACTTTCTTCATAATTACGACCTTGTTTCACAGATATGAATATCAGTCTACGAATCCTGAGCGCGTGCAGTTATCGCTCTGAGTTGTAACAGGATATTTTTGGCCCGCCTCTTTGGATGATTCACATATTTTATCGCTTCTCTTGAATGTACGATACAACTTTGTATTCACAATTCAATTAATTTCGCCCGTTAGGGAGACACAAAAAAAAAACAAAAAAAAAACAACGTATATTATTTTGCGATTATGGTGATCCCTGAACATATAGTGGAGACAATTTTGAGAAAAAAAATTCTAGTAAATACCGAAAAACTGGTATTTAAAATTGAGAATACCAGTATTTCAAAAATTTTCAAATCTCTCAAAATACCGGTATTCAGTGTCCCGATATACCGGTAATGCAATCCCTAGATGCAAAGCTTAAGTTCCTTCTCATATATCATGATCGTTTCACAATTTTTGTATTGAAGCCACTCTCATAAAAATCCAAACACGAGTAAGAATGTAACCCAAAACGTGCTTATTTTCTTCTTTTTTTCCACTCCGAGTATTTTGTAATCTGATAACAAACTCGAATTTTGTAATCGATTCTAAAGAATGTTTATCACAGATATGGTCAAAATACAAAATGGTTTACAGCAAACCTAAAACGGCTAATGTAAAGGAAGTATCGAACGAACAAATCAAAACGTTAAAAATTGCTTAGTACATGGATGGCTGATAATCAAACTAAATGAGACGGCGGTGTGCGATTTATACAATTCATGAAAAAATGTGCCAATTATTCTGCAGTTAAAAGTAATCTATACAGTCTTGTTTGAGTGTTCCGTTTACCTCTACCATTCCATAAATTATATTATATTCAATAGATAATGAAGACTGAAAAACTAAAAAGTCCTCATGAAACTACACTGGTGTGCAAAACTTAAGCAACAATGTAAAAATTTATCAGATAGCCATGAAATTGCAGAAAAGGAGGTCTGGAGATCAGTAGAGGGAACACGTAAGTCAGTAGAAACGTTATGCGTATGCAAATATCAGGAACAAAACGTCAGAAGCGATGTGAGCGTACGCAAAACGCGTGATGTCGGCGCGCGCTGCTCAACAGTAGAATGAAATGAAGGACGGAGAAGCAATTCACCATATTCTCTGCAAGTGCCAGTGAGTCAGTTCGTGAAATATGGCTAGAAGAAATCATCTAGATGACTTCACACGTGGAAGAATGATCGGAAAGCTGGAGGAGGGGCGTACTGTCACCAGTGTAGCTGCAGAGTTCGGAATCAACAAAAGTGTCGTTTCGCGCGCTTGGAAAGCGTTCCAAACCACAGGTGCAGCTGTTAGAAAGGTTGGTGTGGCCACCCGAGGACGACAACTGCAGGCGAAAAAAGTTCGACAGCAGTCAGCAAGCGCCATTGCTCAGAAACTCTGTACAGCAACAGGTCGACAAGTGTAGCGGTTTACTGTGGCCAGACGCCTTCACAAAGGGGGCCTGTTCACCCGCCGTCCTGAACGCTGCCTCCCGTTGAAAGATGGCCACCGAAGCCACCGTTTACAGTGGGACAGAGAGCACAAAAACTGGACAACTGATCAATGGAGTCTTGTTCTCTTTACGGATGAGAGTCGGTTCAGTACCAGAAGCGGTTCTCAACGCGTTTTGATTTGGAGAGAGATCGGGACCCGGTTTTATCCTAGTAACATCAAGGAAAGACATCGTTACGGTGGTCCTGGAGTTCTTGTCTGGGTTGGCATTATGCTGAACGGCGGAACTGAGCTTCATATTTTCGACAGAGGGTCTGTTACCGGGGATCGCTATTGTGAGGAGGTACTTCTTCCCCATGTGCATCTTTTCCGAGGTGCCATTGGCCCAGACTTCATTTTTATGGATGACAATGCACGGCCACATCGCACTCTTGCTGTTGAGGAGCTGCTGGAAAGTGAAGATATCACTCGAATGGATTGGCCAGCGTGCTCCCCAGATTTAAATCCCATCGAACATGTGTGGGATGCTTTGGGGAGACGTATTGCCACACGCTTACATCATCCGGAGGACAACCAAAAACTCCAGCAGATGTTGATTGAGGAATGGGCACTCCTACCTCAAGAAATGTTGCACCAGCTGGTTCTGAGTATGCGGAGACGGTGCAAAGCAACCATTGTAGTAAGGGGAGGGCATATACGATATTAAGGAACATCTGCTTGTTGTTCTTCCTGTTAGATAGACAATCATGAGTCACGATGCTATGCGTTCAATAAAGCTTGTTTTTGTTTGATTCCATACCGTATGCGTTTTCTTCCTTTTTCAGCGCCGATGCTTTCGTCATCCTTTACGTACAAAATACTCTCCCTCATTTCAGAATTTCATGTCTCTCAGATGATTTTTCGTTAAGTTATGGCAATAAACCCACCTGTTGCTTAAGTTTTGCACACCAGTGAATAAAATGGAATCCCAACATGAAGATATTACATAACTCTTATTTTATACGATTCATTTTTAGAAATACAAGAATTTGTAGATGGGAATTTTAAATTACTTTCTATGCCATTGCCATCATTAATTGATGATATAATTAGAAAAAAAATTAGTTATTATTCTCATTTTAAAGGAATCATCCTAGCTGGTTGTATAAGTAATTAAGAAGGATCAAGAAACATAATTACAGCATTTTCTTTCAGAGCAAGTAAAGATGATTGCACAAACTATTGCATTCTTTTTTACTTAAAACAGCATCAGATGCTCGCAAGTGTAAATCCTGTAGTATGTAGGTTCACATAATTTAGGGTGAAATAGAGTCTGAAGAGAAACGTATGATGAGAATGTATTGCGTAAGATCTGTGAAAAAAAATATATACCAGAAAAAATGCTTGACGAAGCGAAGGAAAGTTTTAAAAAGCTCACGAAGAAAATGATTGCAATTTCCGGCAAGAACCATTAAATGTCAATAGAAGCATTACTATGAAAATCAAAGTACTTACAATTGACAAAATAATAACTGATGTGTACTTGATTTTAGCTGTGGTTCTTTTCAAGACAAAGAATTGTTTTTATAAACTCGAAACTACAGAAGCTATAAGAAAGTAATCAATGCTAGATTTGAATTTGCACTTTTGAAGACATATTTTATCGACGAAAGATGTCCCTTCTGCAGATATATCTCTATGTCAAACATAAATAAAATAATCCTTTGGTACTGGACAGGGTTTTAAAAAATGTGACTGTAAGTATAAATGTTCCACAAATTTATTGAGTTCTCTTGTCAATAAATAAATAAAATAAATAAAAACTAATTGCTAAACAATTATGAGTGTTAATCTGGTAATTATATTAAAGAGTAATAAGTTTTTGTGAATTAAATTTATTTAATCAAATGCAACAAAAAAATTGAAATCCTTAAATGCATTCTTTTAAATTTGTTGTCCTTAATAACTCTATCAATTAGATTCTTTAGATATATCGAAAAACAAGCAAAGGACATTGATTGATCAATAAGTCATTTATATTTTATTCAAAATCTGTGTGTGCGAACTGTTATATGAAACTACTTATCACATTTAGGGGGAAAATTACCGTGTATTTTTCTAATTAGTAGCTGTACTCATTTGTTTGCCGAGTTTTATTTTAAACATACAGAACGTTTCTGTAATTTGAATGAAAATTCTGTAATTTTATTTGTACTTAAATAACTAGTAAATAAAGATTATCTAGGTGATTTTCAGATTAACTAGGTAATAAGAGAATCGAAACAATTTTTCTCACTTTAACAGTTTGGTCTTTTTAAGTTGTATGTTATGTGGGTGCTGTGATTCCGCACTTTAGCGGAATATAAAATACATATATCGTGTGTGTAGTAATTAATTAAGTTTACATATTTTCCTCTATAATATATGAAAAAGTAAAAAGCTCATAATCTATATATAAAGGAGAAAAGCTACTCACTCACTGACTAATCACGATATCTCCGGAACTATTAAACCTTCAGACTTGAAATTTGGTAGGCAGGTTCTTTTCATGGAGCAGACATCAGCTAAGAACGGATTTTGCAAAGATCGATCCCCAAGGGGCGTTATAGATAATTAGTTCCATTATTAAACTATTAGATGTACAGTCTTGAAATTTGGTACACAGATTCCTTTCACAGAGTAAAGATCCCTACAAAATGAATTTTGTGAAAATCAAATCCCAAGTGGCGCTGCGAGGGCCTAAGGGGCGTAATACATAATTATTTCTATTTTTAAACTGTTGCACGTAAAATCTTGAAATTGAGTAAGCAGATTCCATTCATTAAGTAAAGATCCGCTATAAGATGGGTTTTGTGAAAATCGCTTCCCAAATGGCGTTGTGGGGGCTTAAGGGGCGCTATAGATAATTCTTTCCATTTTTAAACTTTTAGACGTACAGTCTTGAAATTTGATAAGCAGACTCCTTTCATGGAGTAGAGATCCACTACAAACTAGGTTTGAGGGAAATTGACCACCAAGGAGCACTGAGGAGGATTATAAGAGTGTTATAGATAAATATTTCCGTTTTTCAATTATTAGACCCATCTGCTTGAAAAAGAAGGTATGTTCCTTTCATTGAATAGAGTTCCTCTAACAAAGAGCTTTGCAAAAACTGACCCCCCCCCCCAAAGGAGTGGGGTTGCGAGGGGTTAAGGAGAGTTATAGAAAAATTCCTGTTTTTGAATTTAACCCATTTACTTGAAATTTGTTTTGAGCACGTTTCTTTAGTTGAATAGAGTTCCACTAAGAATGGATTTTACCGAAATCAACTCCAAGGGGACGCAGGAAAGTTATTGAGGCGTATTGGTAGATAAAATTCCCGTTTTGAACTACTAGGACTGTAATAATAAAATTTGGTTTGCATGTTTCTTTTGTTGAATTGAAATCCGCTAAGAATGCTCTCAACGGGGTTGCGGGGAGTACTGATGATAAAAATTCCATTTTTGCTCTGTTAGATTTAGACTTGAAATTTAGCACGCATGTTTATTTTATGGAGTAGAGATCCACTTAAAGTTGCTTTGGCGGAAATCCATTTGATTATTGGGTTAAGTGAGCGCAAAAAATCTTTCTATTTTAGATATTAATAGAAATTAGAAATTATAATTTCTGTCATTTTTATATCAAAAGGCAAGGGTTACAGCTATAAATATATTTTTCAATAGAATCGAATTCTTAATGCTAGATATCAATAATATATATATGCAAACAGTATATATTTATACAACATCGTGAAACACCCAGTGAAGTGTGTGGGTAACGGCTAATTATTAATAAATGTGTAACGTACTTTATGAAATACATTGATAACCACTAAAAAGAGAGAAAGTGTAAGCTTTGACAACAAATGAATCTATATAAATTTCAAAAACACGAAAGTAAAAAATTAACAAATCTACAAAGGTTATAAATATATTATGATTCAATTATGTTATTGTGGAACTTCAAGTATTTTTTTTTAAAATATTTAATGAAATTTTTGATATTAAATGAAAAAGTAAAACCATACAGTAAATTTAAATGATAATTTTAATGCTTTATGCTTTGTTTTAAATTTTAATTGCATCCAATTCACACAAAAAAAATCACTGTAGACATTTATCTTCAAAACTGCCAGGTAAAAATTAATAATGTTATTTCAAAATTTATGTACCTTGTACCTACATCAGGAATTTTAATCATTCAAGATAAATAGATTATATCAAAATCCCTTTGTGACTTAAAATTTGAACTTAATACTTAATTTATGCGATCTTTTAGAATAATCCAGAATGCAGACAGATAAACGACGTGAACAATTTATAAAAATTATATAAATATCCTCTAATGTTATTCATTTCTCTCGTAAATTTTAACTATACAGTTACTCAATTATCTCAAAGTTGACGCTCTCTACATGTTTAATAAAATTAAATATATTTTATTTTGGATTAGAATTAATGTTAATGATTGGGGGTGCTTTTTTATTTTCAATAAGTTTCCTAACAATATTTTTGGTTTTTAAGTATATATATATACTTACTTTTATTTGATCTTATATTTTACTAATTTTTACTTTTACGTGGTACTACTCTTATTTCCTTTTGTATTGGCAGGAAATATTAACTAGGGGATGTGTTGACGTGGTAAGTTTTATTATCTTAGCAGAATTTCATACAAAGATTTTAACTCTATATTAGTAAGTAGTTTATTAAATTTTCTGGTTATATTTTATTAAATTAGCATTAGTGTATTTTATTTTGTAATGATTATATATATATATATATATATATATATATATTGATAAAATATTTCCTCCTTTCCCTATGGCACAGTAGTGTAGACAAATTACAGATGAAGGTCGGCTGGCCAAAAAACATGTTTAAACCTGCATTCTTGGTTCCTAAGACCAAGAGAGTTTGCTATTATACTATTGTGGCTAATATTTCTTATTGTTCTGACTAGTTATACTTAGGTTTATAACTATTTGTATATATATATATATGTCGATAATAATAAACCAAATGTGTCACAATATGGTTGAACTTAAGGTCTTTTTAGATGGAATCAGATAGTTAACATGCAGTCGTTGAAAGGAATGATGAGGCTTGATACTTTTAAATCCCCATTTTTTTTATTTGGTTACGTACAAGAAAAAAAAACAAGCACAAATATAAAAAAAGTTGCAACACATTAAGCAGGACATTAACACGCACAGTTTAATTGAAGTTCACGAAACAACCTTTTTCTATCCACAAATCTCGTCTATTTATGTTGTTGTTATTGTTGCGACTAATGCCACCTGCCTGACGAAGTCAGATCGAGTCCCGCAAAATTCCTCGCGGCAAAGGACTGAACGTACGCCTGCCGTTAGCCGCAGCCTCACAGTGCTTCTTTATTAGAAATAACGAGTACAAAACTCGACAACGCCATCCACGAGTTCGTGAACTATGAGCACTAAGCTACCGTTGCCACAGAAAAAGTGTCGCGTCTTTGATAACATAAGAAATGTGGTTTCAGTCGAATATAATCTCAAATGTAATTAAAAGAAAGCTAAGTTTAAAAATGAAAGAAAGAAAAAAAAATTATAACATTTCTGATATCAGAACATTTCAGAGTTTGTATTTATGTATTTTTGTGACTAATGCCACCTACCTGACGAAGTCAGATCGAGGCCCACGAAATTCATCGCAGCTAAGGGCTAGAATTTTTACCCCTGTCGTTATCCTTAGCTTTGAGCACCATGCAGTTGACAGTACGATTTTGCTCGGTTCCACTCCAATTTAGAGGGAGAAAACCCTGGGGCTGACCAGGGCCTCCCACCTCTCTTCCCCTTCTACCAACCACACGAGAGGATTTGCGCCTCGACGGCTATTTAAAGTACTTCCATCCGCAAAGGCACTATACATTTACAAACATTCATGTCTTCTCCGGGATTCAAACTCAGTCTCTACGGCACCGCAGTCAGCGTCGCTAACCTCTGTACCGGTTGGGCGATTCATCTATTTATACTGATGGTCAACCGACAGCTATCCAAATCATACGATTTCCCGTAAAGGCTTTTCTGATTGGTCCAGATACTCGGGTGGTGCTAAATTACATCGTCCTTAATTAAAAAACACTGAACTTTTAGTTTTCGGGAGATATGGTTATGGTTACATCCCAAAAGGCGTTTAAACTAGAAATTAAGTAACAAAGTTTGGGGGAGGGGGCTCAAGACCATTATGGCAGCGGCTCTCAAACTGTGGGGCTCAACCCCTAGATGGACAAGAGCATATCGAAAAGTCTAAAATGAAAGATTATTTTAAAAAATTATTAATTTACTGGAGGGAAGTAAAACAAAATACATTCTGATACAATAAAAAATAAAATACACGTTGCATGTTTATTGAAATATGTTCCAATTTAAAAATTAGAAAGGAAAAGTAACATAATACTTATCCTATTACTTAAAAGTAACTTACTTAAAATATCTATTAGTTAAAAGCAACATTTATAAATTTTAATTCTTATCCTGATAATTTGTAAGGTTTATAATTAAGGCCATATTGTAGCTTTAGAGTACATTATTATTGCATTCAACACATAGTTATTGTATGAAAGGTGGGGTGGGGGCGATGAAAATTATTATTGAAAGTTGGGTCGAAAATACTGAAGTTTTGAGAAGCAACGAATTATGGGTTAAAATCTTTCAAGAGAAAATGAACGTGAACTATTACATACATATGTATATATATATATATATATATATTTATAATTATTGTAGCTTACTTATAATTATGCATATTT
>BMAV01004379.1:282930-332018 GCA_019973955.1 Trichonephila inaurata madagascariensis | reverse complement strand
CAAGAATAAAACTATTATTTAATTCTTATTTTTTTAAAATTTCGTAGGCATTAAAAATTTTATTACTCCGTCCCCCCACCTTGAATGACTTAAATTATATGGCATTTCTTCCCAAAGTATTTTTTTATTTTAATATTACAAATTATACAAACTATTCATTCAATCATTACCTGTTTCCTAATAACTGTTAATGCGTATTTAATTTCAACATAATTTATATGCATCTAGAGATCTAAAAAAACTATATCTCATAACTATTGAGTAATAAACAAGCCAATTTTACCAAAAAGTAAGAAAATATGAAGGAAGCAACTATGTAAAAGAGGTAATAATAATAAAATAAGTAAATGAGTAAATGCAAGTAGAATTCCAAGAAACCAACAATGGTCTACAAAATATGGTGACTGAGTTGATATTTTGGCTAAATGTTTAGAAATAGGAAGATATAGTATTTTTAAAAATCCTAAATAAAATAATTTTATATAAATAACAGAATAAAGAATTTTGATTTAAAGTATTTTATTTATTATAGAGTAATATCATTTTATATAAGTTTTCGTTTTTAAACGATCTCAAAAAGTAGTCTCACAAAAATTTCCTTTTTGTTTTCAAATTAAAATATATTTCAATATTTAGAATTCTTTCAAGACTTGCATTTACAAAAAATGATCAAAATTAGATCAAATCATTTACTAAAAGGTAAAAGATTAATCTTGTAAAAAAAAGTGAAATTTGTGTGTGGTATCTAAAGGAACTGAAGCGCTTTATTTATTGAACGCGGTTTTGAGAAAACACGGAAAAGTGGAAAACTTTGTCAGCTATATTACAAACGAAGACATATTTATTCTATTAATTTCTGTTAACGGTATATTCATTGCACTACCTTAACTGATATAAATGCAGTATCAAATATTTAAATAAATTGTTGCTTAATAAACTAATGCATTGATTATCAAATTAGGAAAATGACACAATCAAAAACTTAGAATGATACAGCATCTTTAGAAGTGATATTTTGGTACTTTTTATAATATCCCCTAGAAAAATCAACAGGTAGCCTACAGGCGTAGACGATTCTCAATTAATCAACTGTCTTGTTGAGGGGAAAATGAACTGTTTTTCGCGATTAGTCGGTCGCTCTTTTCTTCACCGTCAATTAACTAACTAACGCGCTTATGTAAGTTATGAAAAAAAAATAATAAAATCATCTCTTTAATAGAGATGTATCTATTGATGTTGGAACACCTCTTCTCTCTCTCTGTCTGCCATTCCTTTGGCAGTTTATTTTTCTTTTTTCTTGGGTGAGATGGGCGCGGTAGCTTCTGTTTTTATTTCATTTACTTTAATAGCGTCTGATACTAGTTATTATTCTGCTCTTTTCTCTCAAGAGTGCCGACATTCTAATAGCTACAAACAGCTTTGTGAATACCGCCAACCTTTGAAAATGCCGAAAAACGGAGCGATGTTTAATGATACAGGGTGGGACGAACCGACAGATAAATAATATATTAGTTAAGTAAAAATACTTGCTGTTTGGTAGAATCGGTTAGACACTGACAGTTAGCAATTTTTAAAACTATTTATGACAGTTTAGTTCAAAGGCCATCGAAAATCAACTATTCGACAGGTTATGAATGATTATTACCCGAAGGTAATGTCTACACCTCAAATTTGCGGTGTACAAAAATTGACTAATTGTTTTATCCTTAAAAGGCAATTGTAGGTCAGTGGCCTCATACAAAGATGAATAAGATGAGTCAGTCGAAATATGAAATCAATTTATTTTTTAAATCAAATTCACCTGACTAAGTAGGATAGAATAAAAACATCTTGAAATTTCTGACCCATTTCTAGCTTTTGAGCTACAATTTAAGACAATTCAATACGAATTACTTCTTTTATTTAGAAATGTAATGGATTTAAAAAGTAAAGACTCATTTGAATTATTCTCGGAGACTATTAAAATAAAAATGCTTTTTAAATAAATTATTTACAGCAATATTAAATAATGTTTAATAATAATTTTGATGATGAAATTGTTTAAAATTTTTTATTCATTTATAATGTCCTGAATATCATTTAATTTCTCTTGTATACAAATATATATTTTAGGATCATATGGATACCTCAAATTACTCAATTTAAAGTCATGTTTATTACGCTAAAAAGGCATCAGCACTCATTAAGTTTGCAATCAAAATAAGCTTATGCAGTGTGAGCTTGATAATCACAAATTAGTTTACACTTATTTTAATAGCAACATCTATATGGTCTTCTCAATGCCATTCCTTTATACCTGCGGTCGGCAACCTTTTTTAACTGTGGCGTGCCACGTGCCAAACCAATCTACCAATATGATTCAGCGCGCCACACAATAGAACATTTTTAAACAATTCGATTTCCGAGATAATGCTTGCAGAGTTAGAGAATAGAGGCCAATAGTAGAGATTTACAGTTTTATTTCATATAATTTTTTTCATCATTTTAAAATATTTCTTCACAAAAAATAAATAAATAAACAGCATAAAACAGAACTATTTCTTTAGAAAAAATAAAATAAATTAAGATTATACACATATTATGTATTTTAAAATATATTTATTAAAATAAGAGGTACACAGCATAAAATATAAGTAGTTCCCTTCATTATAATTAAGTAAAAAGATAAATTAAAAAAATTCTTAATGCGAATCTCTAGTGCTTACACCGCTCTGCCTTCGTATCGCTAAATCAAGGCTATAATGTGGGAATTTCAATTTGACACTATTTTGAGCATTCAGTTGTTAAACAATTTCTTTGCGGACTCGAAATATTTTTCATTTGAGGAAGAATGATTTTTTTACGGAGATATATGTAGAACCAAAGTGGAAAGTAGAGTACATGCAATTTTCTCTCTTCAAACATTTAAATTTCTCCAGCAATGACATTCAATAATTTACAAAACAGATATAAATTTATCTTTAGAGCTATCTTTCAGATTATTTCGTAATTCTGTTAATGTCCATGATTGTGAAGATGTTTGTCAAATAAGGTCCATTACAAATTTATCAACTTCCATTCAATCAAAAATTAACAAATTTGTCGAGTAGTGCAGAGTGCCACTGAGAATTGTACCGAGAGACATAGGTTGCCTACCCCCTGCTTAATACTATTTATCACTGAAAATCTATAATGCCTTTTTGGATATGCGCTCTGAGCTCCCAATAACTTTCGCACAATTTCAAACGTATACGTCTGAAATTCACTCAAAGGTGATTACGGAAGTGGATGTTTTGTTGGTAACCGTTCTGTTTCAAACGTCGTCCAGTGGTATTAGTTAAATCAAACTAATGCACAAGAAGACCTAATTCTTGATCTAGAGTTTTGAATATTTTTGTTCCTTATTTCCATGTGTACAACATGTATGCCATCGAATTTGATTGTGTGGACGCAACAACCGAGTAACATTGTCATGAATTAGTGGCTGACGTTATTTCAGAAGAGTCATGGGTATGAGTTCTGATTCAACTAAAATTACTCGATGAGAAGATGGGATGATGCACTTTGAATCTGTTGCAGTATTAAACCTTCCAATTAGTGTAAAATGGAAGTTTGGAGAGTTGCACCAAATGAATGGAAGGGCTATTGACTGTGACTCAAAAAATTATGAGGTTTATGTGTGTGTCGCCAATAGCCTTCATAGAATTCTAAGTAGAACGATATTAATAAAACAATCAGTTAACCAGCCTTATGTTTTACTTGAGGGTAATGAAGAGGTCAGGGAAAATAGTTGTAGTTGATCCATTCTCGTAGTTGATCCATTTTTCCTGCAGTCATCGATTCTATTCTTGCATCACAGTGAATTGTTTCGGTAATGTATACTGAAGTCACACATACACAAACTGCTAATAAAGCCCCCTTCCAATATTTAAAAACAGCTTTATTTTCTCTTTTTATGTAATTCCGGTAAATAGATCTAACAACGTACATTTACTTTGTGTGTACTGTTGCATGTTTTGTCAAATTCTAGCAAAATGCAAATTTCATGTCAAATGGATACTTCTTTCATGGCGTTACGCGTTATAACGGTCAACCGCATTATTTGGTTAGATTTTTATTAAATTATCTTCATTTTTGCAATCATAAGCATTTATCATTTTTCAACCACCGCAAAAATTTGCAAAACTTCAGGCTATTTTTTCTTTTTTAAAAATAACTTTTTGATTAGAATTGTTACATTAAATCACATTTGATCAAATAATATTTTGGATGCTAATTATATAGAGGGATTACCTATTTCCATACATTCTATTAAAAGTTCGAATGTTTTCTAAACTATATCCAGTTGCTTTGATTGCAAGTGCCCCTCGAGTTTCGATCAGGCCCTCGTTACGTGATTTCTAAGGATATACATCACAAATGAGCCGTGGATCTTATTTCCTATCAAAGTTTTGAATCAATACCAATTTCTAAGAGCTGTTTGAATCATTTTTATCTTTTCACGTTCAGTTCGAAAGTTCTTTCTAATGCTACTCTACTGCAAGGGGCTTTGATTAAATGATATTTCTCAAGGTTTAAATGAAATACATATATTACGTGGTTTTATTATTAGTATCAATAATAACATTATCTTTTGTTCTACTAAGGAGTTTAAAATTTTATTTGCATTTTTTTTCTCTTATTATTATTTTATATAATTCTAATCTAAAACCAAACAAAAAATGGTAGAATAAAATGAATTAAAAGCTAAATTATTTAGATTCATTCAGTGTAATAGTTGTGAAGAAATTACTCCGTTAAAATAATTCTTAATTAAAAAGAACATCTAAGTACTTAACAATATAATAAAAAGAATGAGAATCGAAATTAGCGGAATGGAGTGACTATTGTATCGGTTGAAACAGTTATTGTATTGAAGTCTCTCCAGCAAAAATACAGAGGGATGCACAATTATAGTACTTAAAACAGCTATTTGTTCTTCCTTCATTTAGAGCTTGTAAGTGGTCTATTAGAGGAGATAATTTACATGCCCACTGTAATGCTAATTATTTGAATGCCTTATCGAAGTTTTCCCATAGTGCAAATTTCCTGCTGATTCGATGCTTCTATCATAGTATTGCACTTAAAATGGCAAGTATATACACAGTCTAGCATTTTCATGGAGTCGATTTGAACCATTTTTAAGGACAATTGTTAAGTCAAGACGTTGTCGGGTTTTTTTTTTTTTTTCAATTTTTTTGAATTTGTAACAATATTTTCAATATTGCCTCACTCTGATGGAAAAAAAATTACAATGAATTCATCTTATTATTCAGTATGAGACACTAATAATTTCCTTCTTTTAATGAAGCATTAACTTGAGAAAATGTATTTAATAACTGTAATTTTGAACATGCTTATTACTAATGAAAAGATATTTTTCCTCAAACTTTATACTATGATGCACAAGAAGCTTCCCAAAAGTCCCAGGAATTTTAATGATATGCATGCTTGAACGAAGTCCCGTCGCTTGGGTAATGATTAATTGTCCTTTGATAGGCAGTGTATCAAAAGATGTGATTGTGGACTATTTGTTGACACTAGTGTTTTGAGTCTTGTGCAGCAGTTTTTGTAATTACGCCAGCTGAAAAGCAAAAAATTATTTGCATTGATTTTTGCTGTAAACTGTACAAGAAAGCTATTGAAATCTATACATTGTTAGTTAAAGTGTTTGACAGAATAGTTTTACGCAAATCAAGGATTTTTCAATGGTTCAAACATTTTCAAGAGTACCATGAATCTGATGAAAACAACTAGTGTTTGAATAGACCAGAAGATGGTACTATTTTTAAAGAGAAGAGCCAAGTTATCAATGAAACAAATTAACTAAAGTATCAAAGAAACATTTACATGCATATGCGTGAGCTGAGGGAGTGAAGCGAACCCCACCCCCTCTCTGGCAGCGGTCGCAATAAAACTGTCGTAGGCACTATCTTTTAATAGACATAATTGCTTTTAGAACATGGCCATAGAAGCAGATGTCTGCCAGTTAATGCAGAGACAAGGTTTTCTGATCCATGGAGTAAATAATTGACTGGCATCATTCCAAAACGCATCGCCAGTTTGTGAAATCTTCAGTCTGAACAAGAGAAAAAGGAGCAAAACGTGAGGGAATGTCTTATGGGACATGCCAACGTGTGTTTTGTCTGGTAAATTGAATATGAGAAGAATTTCAGTCAAGTTTGTCAGATAGAATTTTAAATCAAAACTAGATACCCCTTGTACCCCACGCATCAAACCTGGCAGGCCTAGCATTATGTTACTTTTCCTATTTCCAAAAGATAGATATCAACTTGAAGAAGCGTCGATTCGACATTTCAGAGAAAACCGAAGAAATGTAAGGAATCCTCAAGGCACTTACTGCAATTGACTTCTCGAAGTGCTTCTATTTATTGCAGATACGATGGCAACACTCTCTCTTTTTTGTGTGTGTGAGGCAAATGATAACTACTTTGAAATAAATAAATAAATATTTGATGGAAAACAATAGCTTTTATTTTTTTTCTAAGAGTTTCTAGGACTCTTAGATGGATATTTTCGATGCAGTCAAAACGCTTTGAATAATGTAAAACACATTTTCATATAATTATTCAATTCATGAGGTGGTTTATTGACATTTTTGATGGTTTAATTTAAAAGAAACTCATTAAAAGTTGTTTAAACTTAAATTTTTCATTCAATATTCTTGCAGGGGCAAAAATATATAAGAAATACGTGTTTACTTATAAGTGTTAAAGTCTAGAAAATAAATTGTACTGCGTAATATTTCAGAGGTAAGCCAAAGCACATAGAAATAGCTTTACATTTTAAATAATTAAAATATTACGAAATTGCATAAGCGTTTTAGTTAACGGGGGTTTGACATAATATTAAAAAATACACAGCAGAACTATATAAAAAAACATTTATATTTTGTTCTTTTACCCTTTACAGATATGTTTTCTTGAATCAAATTATTTACAGCCAATAATTTGAAATAGCCTTATAGGCTGGAATTTGTAGGAGTTTTCAAATTTTTGCTTAATGATTAAGAATTTTTTTGAATATTATCTTGAATTATAGTATAAGCACTATACTTGCAGAAAAATCTTGAATTTCGTGTAAAGTGGACTTTTTGATAACACTTGCTACATGATTTAAATATCAAATGAAAAGTTTTTAATAAATCCTATCTATTTCTTCATATCAATTAATAAATAAAACTTTAAAAAGGAAGTATTAATGTTACGCCACAGAAAATCTGAACAGTATTAAGCATCAATTATAAATATTAATATCATTAAAAGATTTAATTGAATTCTTAAAAATTACTAATAATTAAATATTTGTTACAATAATAAAATATATATTCAGTAGAATTAATTTTTGCATTACTAATTATGCAATTATATATATATATATATATATATATATCAACATATTAAATTGAATATAAAATTGGGTCTATTCATTTATTCATTTGTGCGCAAAAAATTGCGGAAATTACTAGACTTTGGTAATTTATAGTGGTGTAGTTTTGATTAAAAAAAATTAAAATATGTTTCGTGAAATCGCTTTCATATACCATTAACGTATGATAATTGCTTTATATATTTTCTGGAAATTTAGTTATTCGAAATAATGAGGGTATAAAAAATTTAATTTTATCATATTTCTTCGATTTCTAAGAAAATTGTTTATGTGAAAAGTATTATAAGAAAGTGCAAGAGATACAGTAACGTAAAATTGCGAGAAATGTTACATATATTGTAAAAAAAATTAGCGGAAATGAAATTTGATAAACGTTTATATTCATATTATACTTTTGGTCACATTAAAATTATAACATCATAAAGAAGGAATGAGATACGAACATCAAATTCACCAGAAAAGAAGAAAAATGCTGGATATGCAAATGATTAGCATTTAAGAGCAATCGAACGATGCAAAAGGGAGAAACTGAATCTAAAATTTTGTATAAAGAGAAAGTTACACACACACAGTGGGTTTCTCATGGGTTCATTGATTTGAATGCTGATTGTTAATGTGTTATATTTCCAAAAAGAGGGAGAAATAGCTACCTGTTCGGGCCAGTATACAATAGCTGTGTAATTACACACGCACATGGTCTGTTGAGGTTGTGACATTGTTTCTCGATATTGCATCTTGCTATCGTTGTAATTCAACGACTGTCATGCGAATATGAAATCGACTGGTTAAGGAGGGTCATACCGAACTCCACGCAGAATCTCAGCGGCCTCTTGCCACTAATGTTCAAGAGGGAAGAAATGTCGTCAGATGGCCTAGGAAGATTGTGCAGCCACATCGCGGGCCTTGTAAGAGGAAGTGAGCTTGTTTACAGAACGACAAGTATCCGTGCGGATAGTTGAGACAACGTCTGGAAAAGTACCGACTGTCTACACGATGACGTTATTACGGCTTCATTTGAGATTGCAGCATACAGACGTTAAATGACATTGGAATACCTAAAGACAAAACAGGATCAAGAGTGTCATCCTTCTGATTGTTCCCGGTACTGCGTGAAGTATCATGGCTGGACGCACCGAGGAGAACGCTAGTGGCTTGATTCCATTCGATATCGATATGCGCGCGCTGCACTTGGTGTGATGGTATGGGCAGCCATTGGTTACACAATAGAACAAACTTTGTTCGCCTCCCCCGTGATCTGAAGAACCAGCATTACGTTTCGCAAATTTTAAGGGCTGTGCCCTGTCTTCGAAATCAAAAGTTTTTTTTATTTCTAATAGGCTGCGGATAGGAGTTTTTCCATTGCATAGACCTAGTACATTCCCCGGAAGCTGGCACCTCTTTTTAATGCGGCACCATATAGGCGGATACCAATCGCCGCATGTAATTTTGACGCACAGTTTTTTCCCTAGAGGGAGGCACCTGAGCTCTGACGATGCGAACCTATACTAGGATTTAATTTTGCCGAGAAAATCAAAACTATCTTGCGTCATCTTTCAAAAAGGTAACACAAGATCGCATATTTCTCGTCGTGTCCTGACCTACTTCGACACAGAGAACGTTCAACTGGCTAGCATATTCTCCAGATATCTCTCGTCCATTTAAACATCTAATCATGGTTTTTCGAGAGACTGGACCACACTGCTCTTCAACCACTACAATTTATGAAGTATGGCACAGATTTGAAGCAGACTTGTCCAGATCTGTTATTTAAACCTAGTTCCACGCGATTCCTAACTGGGTTAGAGCCATTTTAGTTGCTAGAGGTAGCAGCTGTGTGTAGTCATTTCAAACCCTATATACCCTAAAATTGCCTACAAATTTAATAGTGTTTCCTTTTCCCTTGGCTGTATATGTACAACAAGTAATGTCCTGGCGTTGCAATTTTAAGAGCCAGCAGTGCAGTTGCGGAACTTAATTTCCAAAAGAGAGATGATTTAATTGCAAAATTAAATCAATAACTAAATGCTATTAAACACACAAGTTACACTACAATATTTTTTTAGAAAAATAACGGAATAATTTTGCATAACTGAAACAGTTGCTTAAAATTTTTTCTTTTTCATCAGTCGGAAGTCGATACAGAGCTTGCAGCAAATCTATAAAAAAGTATTAAATTTTATACATAAGCGGAATCAAAAGTTAAAATAAAGTTCATTAATCAAAGCAAAAAATCAATGCAACTCACAAAAGTGGAGAGAAGAACTGCTTGCATTTTTGTCATTGACTATTTAAAGTATCCGTATATAAATAAAAATGAGAATAAAGTGCTTCATTTGCCTAATATTTTGATGGATTTTTTGTTCCGATTATATAAGTCGACCAATTATGAAAGTGGTTTATAATTTTAGTTTACCATACTGACGTCCTGAGCGAATAATTTTCTCTAAGAGGGCTATAATATATAAATACCAAAAATTTTTGGGTTGTGGGAAGAAGTTTAATATGAAAGAGTTCAATTGCTCAATATGACTAATGTTTTGAAAAATAACGATCAAAATGAAAAAGAAAACAATTAAAGCAATCAATATCAAAACAACTTAGCAATGTTTCTAGAAAAAAGGTCAAATTAAGAATAATAGAAAAGTCTCTTACAAGTACAGTAAGTTATTTGTATAACTTAAAAAAAAGCTTCAAGTTATAAGAATAATTTAAAAGTCTTGAGATAAGCATGAAGGGTTTTAAATGTCTAAAAAGTGGGTAATTTGTAAATGGAACTCACATATGTGTGTGTGTTTAATTTTTCAACTCACATATTCCATATAAATTGAGGATATTGACAAGGAATAATTTTATAATTGTTAAATAATTTTCATCGACCAATAAGTAAAAAAATTATTAATTATTAGTGTGATTATTTATATTTAATAAGAACTTGAAGAAGAAATATTTATCAGTGTTGCAAAATATATGCATAGAAACTAAGTCCATTATTGGTGAAAGCAAGCATGAACGATAAAACCGCACCTGCAAACTTTTTACTTCATACATAAGCATTTTGCTCTGTAAGCCTTTATGCCTAATTACAATTTTATCATTAAATAAGGTACTATTTCATAGAAAAGAGAACATTATTTTCCCATAGACAGTTAAAATAAAATGAAATGAATTCTTTTTCGTCGATGTTATAGTCTCATGTTTTCTGAATGAATATGAACGCAAGATTTACCTGTATAAATTCTTTTTTACTCTTTGACATCGTTTTCATGGCACAGACCAACTGACACGTGGCGTGATCTTACTACCAGACAGCACGTGCAGTAGTTGTGACGGGAGACAGCCTTCAATTGAATAATATTCTAGACACGCAAAGTGTGTAACAAATGGAACATCAACAAATTGCGCTATGAGTTATCTGAAATACAAAGAGGACTTATTTCAATAATTTTGATGATGTAATAATTTTCAAGAAAAAGTTTGAATCAGTGAAATATAAATTTAAGTTCATTTTATTAATATAAGGGGGGTAACTCATAAAACAATTTTTCTTCTGCTATCAAATAAAAAATCATCTTCAAAATTTTATTTTTGAGGAATTTTTAAAATTTCTTAAAACAATTTATTGCTTTTCTTTTACAATTTTCTTCAACATTTATTACTTTTCTTAAGCTAAAATTGTGCATTGACACATGTTAAAAAAGATTTTCTCTTTTATCATATTTTGTAGCAAGAAGAAAGAAAATTATTCCATTTACATATACATTATAGCTCTTCTTAAGATATTAAATTTAGTGCTCAGAAAAAATTGCAATACAAAGTTATTTCAGCAATATTTTATGAGGCAGGAATATACTTTAATAATTATTCAGTCATTAATAAAATTCACTGAGAATTTTCATCACAGCAAATTAAATATAAATCATTTCAATTTCTTCGAGTTTGACTATAGATCAGGCAAAAGAGTACCAATATTGTATAGAAAAAACCGCACTAAGCTTACATCATTCTATTATTAATCATAAGTTTTAACATAAATAACTTAAATGCACAATTTTTGTGCAAGTACTTTGGTGCATTGTGTTTCTAAAAATAATGGTAAATTAAGATGTTTATCAGTTATAAAAATTTTTAATAAGAATACACGAAGAGCTTATGCTATTTTTATAAATATTTAAATACATAAAATGAATTACTTCACCTAAAACAATTTTTTTTTCATTCATAAAAACATATCATGGGTTTTTAATCCGGTTTAAACAAAACTTAAATACGCATAGATAAAGGCATTTAGAACTTATTTGTTTAAGAGTAGAAACGTTCTTTATTTCTACATAAATACACACATAAGAAGAGGAGGGTTTAAACAAAATTTTACCTTCTTTCTCTGTAAAATATATACTGATTTACTATATTGACTTCAATGAACAATAAAATGTAGTGTTTTAGAGTATTTACAATTTATGTATATATGCTTATATGGTATATTGTTATTAATGTTTATAAATCATTATTCGTCGTAAGTGGCAATTATTCTCTATAAGGTTCTCATGTTTTTTCTCTTTTTTATTGTTAGAGAGAATGGGTATGAAATTTGACTCCATTTTGAGGGAAAACAATTTTAAATTTGTAGAAATCAATAAAAAATTGAAATTAATGATGAATTGGTGTATAAAAAAATTGAAATGCATTTGAAGTTGATACACACATAAAACAACCCTGTAATAAATTTAATGTTTGTATTATTTTTGATTGAAAATAATACAAAAATAATTATTACTTGTTTATTAAATATATGGGCTTTACTTCTAGCCAAAACTGTTCAACATCGTTTGAGTTAGAATGCAAGAAAAAAAATCGACATGAAGCATTGATATAAATAAACAATTACTTGATTCATTTTTTCACTTGAATCGTGAGTTTTTAACAGTTTCCATGCGTTTGCAAAAATAACAAAGTGCTTTAAAAAATTTTTAAGTTCCGAATACCATTTATACTGCTTTACCTAAAGATAAAATAAGTTATTTTTGTTGACTAATTTAAGAATTGTTCATCACCAATGCAGTAATCCGGATCAAAAGCAATTCCATGATGGAAATTTCGAAAATGTGAATGATGGTTTTCACAACGATATTTTTAATCAATATTGACCATTCTGGAATTATTTGCTATATTGCAATTTTTTTCGTAGCAAATTATTAATTGATCATTGTAAATATACTCAAAATTATGTAATTAGTAGGAAATTTCTAAAGGGATTTCCATATTTTAATTTTCTACATTTGATGTAATGCGCCATACTCAGTTTTTAAAAGCTAATAAAATGTCAAATTTCTTTACTAAAGTTATTAAATTTTATAATGAAATTTTTGCTCAGTACCAAACATATGTACTTTTTCATATACATAAAATTATATACACTTTACAATCCTATTTAATTTCAGCACAAAGAAATATCAGACAAAAATTTAAAAATTAAATATTCTGAATCTATTCAAACTGTTATCTTTAACTACATATTCAATTTTATTGCTATTATTCATGAAAGAAAGATCTTCACTAATCATTCTATTTTTGAAAAAATATTTCGAATTTTTGTCGAAATTAACTATTCAGATCCAGGTAAATTGCTGAAAAAAAACTTTTTAAATTATGTGCGATGAGACTGTACCACCAATTTTCATAGCTGTAGAGATGCGAATAAAATTTCAAATATTTAGTTAAGAATAATTAGTTTGAAATTCTAAAAACACAATTATATAACATTAAAATAAAAGTTTTTTTATTTATATAAAAGTAAAAGATAAGGCACAGAAAAGTTAAACCAGTCAGAATGTTTAGCACATTGTTTTTCAGACATTGCTTTGATATTTGGATCAGTCCAATTAGTTACAATTAGTAATAAATTCTCGAAATACTTAGTAAACCTTTGGGATTTATTTAATTGATTAATTTATTTTATTTTGCTTCATAGAGACTCACAAATGTTCCTGTTATTCCGTCCTATATTTGTACGCCTTCAATGCATCTAATAACAATTGCTTTTTGAAAAGCATTAATAGTATTCTTATTTTCGTCTGTCACCGTAGGGTAAAATTTAAAATTTAGCTGTTTTATTCTGCAAAAATGTTTTCGATAGATTTTCCTATTTTATCACACACACAATAAGAGTAACTGAAATTTGGTAAGACATACTAGAAATCAAAGCAAACTATGTTTGCTATTCGTTCCATCCATTTCTTAATAAATTCACCATCGACTACAGTTTTTATTTTTTATTTTGGAGTGTCAAATTTGCAATTATATAACTCGCTTTTACGATAGAATCCTTCCAAATTTTTATTATAAAAAATTTTGTTAAGTCTATAAAGCTTGTTCATCTAGTGAAAACCGTTCTAGAGTACCTATTGCTTCTGAAGAGAAACATTTTTTTTTTTTTTTTTGCTAGGGAAAAGGAGACAATAAGAGCAACCATTTAATACATGGGAGGAAACTAGAATAAATTCGTGCCATAATACACATTGTGCACGTAAAATAGCCATATAATGCAAATATAACTATTAGAGAGTTAATTTTGTTTTGTTGAAGAATAAATCATTCATAAATTAATAGAAAAAAGTTAAAATTTAAATTTTAATATTATTAATGTTAGTCTTATAGTCGCAATGTTAAAGTTTACTAGTTTACAGAATCATATTCAGTTATCCAAGTTCGGTTCAGTTTTTGGTTAAATGTGGCTCGTGGTGGTAAGTTTGTTCTAATTAAAAAGTGAAAACTTTAATGAAATTTTACAATTAAAACCTTATAGAATATAAATAAAAAATGTGATAAATAAGTTTTCAGCTAAACAAATTTAAAACAAAACTTCAAAGAATTATTAATACAAGACTTTTGTATATCATAAATAATTAAAAAGTAGCTTAATTTTAATAAAAGTACACTTCAAATACGTGTTGTTATTTATTTCCCCCTAAAGGTTTTATCTAATTCCTTTTCATGCAAATTGTAACATATAAAATCTACTACCGCGTAAGTTATTATTAATATAAAATTACTTTACATATATTGTAACTAAGGAACTATTCAATGACTTTCATTTTGTTTTCAAAAGAATTCTAATTTGCATTATAAATGAAATTAAAACACCTTTATAGCAATAATGTATCTACTACTAAAGAATAAAAATGTATTACATAAAAAGTACAGAATTTTCGCAAGCAACTGAAAAGGATGAAATAAGGAAAAACTTCCGTTACTCTGTAATTTTTACTGATAAAGTCAATGAGAAACTAAAAATATTACTTGTAGAAAAATAAAATTAAATTTTGATAGTACCATACTTTTAAATTAACTGTAAATTTTTAAAGAAATTCGACTTGAAATTAAGATTTCTGATCTTTTGTTATAGATAAATCCCATTCAAAAGTAAACTTGGAGAATCGGAAATTTTTGAAAATTGCATTTGTACATGAAATTTCAATAATAGGAAACATTTAGCAAAAACTTAGAAAGTACATTTTAAGAATAAAAATAGCATAAATAATGTAATAATTAGAATCTACGATAACAATATATCTTTTGCCTATTAAAATTTTATATGTATCTAAGATATTAATAGTTCTACTGAAAATTTATTAATGTAATCAGTATATTTATATATCAACGAATAATGTCCCTTTTTAACTTAAAATGAGTTATTTAAAACACTACATTATTATAACAAAATAATTAATATATTCCTAACATACCTTTACGAAGTCACATTCATAATTTCTTTAAAATATGAAAGTTCGGAAATTCAACTGCTTCTGAGCACTCAGAAATATTAACGCCAATTCTCAATTAAATATTTCGAAATTTGTTAATAGAATCATAATTTCTAGGTTAATTTTATTAAAGAATAAATTTTTATTAAGTCATAGTCATTTTTATATAAATGTATTTTATTAATAGAAGGATTTTCAATTAAAATAACCATATTCATTAATTTAGTAATTCTCATATAATAAATATTAGTACAAATAAATGTTGGCTAAGGATTCACGAACATTTCAACTTCTGAAAAACTTCTGGAACATCTGTTCGTCAGTAAAGAAGTACAGTTTGCATACAACGTTTCTATCTCAGTAATGTTGCCAATAAAGACTTTCTATACATTATCTTATTACTAGATATATTGGACATAACACTCACTGCTTTAAACTATCGACAATGTAGAACAATGTAAAAAAAAAACAGCAGAGTGAATTTGATTTCCAAAAGCTATTTTGTCGAACAGTTAATAATAATATATTTCAATTTTTAATAAAAAATGTTTATAAGGCTGATCAAATATTTGAAAGATCACAGTTGTTACCTAGAGCATAAATTTTTGTGCATTTCGATGTATTAAATGTTAAAACTTGTATAATTTTGAAAATTCAAATATAATACAATTAAGTAACTTCTAAAGATCAAGCAGTAACATCTATTTTCAGCATAGTTTTTGCATTATTTATCTGATAAATATTAGTACACCAGTTAAATGAATTTCAAAATAAATAGCTCGTATTTATGAAATACATGAGTGGAAAAAAATTAACTCTTAAGTATAAAGAGGAGCAAACAATGTTTTGAAGCAAAAACAACTAAAGTCAAAACAAACAAAATAATTAAAAGCAGGTAAAAGTATAATATATTTAATTAAACATAAATATCATCGGTCGCTAAAGAAAAGTATGAAATAAAGTTTTTACAATTGTTATTGAAAAGGGGGGTTGTTGTTAAATTTGTTTTATTTAAGCATTTGTAATAGAAAAAATATATTCAACAATAACAATTATTTTTTATAAGGAAATAGTCTCATAAAATTACATTTAATGAAACGAAGAAAACCCACAATATGAATATGAAACACCTTTATTCTTCAAAATTTTAATGAATAATTCTCAAAATTTATTTATCTTTTATAGCCAGATATTTGAATAAATCATTTGAGTGACTCTCAAAGGGAATTACATTTTCTATTTTAAATAATAAATTATAATTTTCAAATATGCTCGTAAAATAGTTATATTTTATTTCAAAATAAAATTTTATTCAATTATACAAAAGAATATATGTTTCCGTCGACAAATTATTATATTACTAAAAATATTTCTCATATATTTTCATTGTGAAAAATTATCACTATTAATTCTGAGAACAGAAATATGTATATATATATATATATATATATATATATATAACAGATAAAAAACTAATTCTGATTTTTTTTAAAAAAAAATTATTTACCATGATATAAATTTTGATGTATAATGAATGCTAAATAAAATGTATAAGAATATAATGTATTAAAAATTTGATTTCAAATTCTTTAAGATTTTAAAATTCAATTAATTTTTTATTGATGCTGGTTATTTCATTATTTTAAATATATATTTACTAAGATGTATTCGAGCATATTAATTTAATTTTTAAACAAACTCATTTTTCTTTACGTAAATATTTAAATTAAAAAAATAATAATAATTTGATATATTTGTAAATTTGCAATGGGAAATACATTCACTGTAGTGTTGTTTTGTTGTAGAAGTAAACAATAGTGGATTTATTTTTGAAATCTCTTAAATGGTTAAATTTGGACATGCGACGGCTTTTACAAAATACAATATACCTTAAACGCATAACATGGGTTTTCGGTTGAGCAATTCTAATTCCTTAAACTAGAAGTAATCCCCTTTTAATACTAATTAAATTGTTTTGAAACAAGAAATATAGACAAATAATTGAATTCTGTTTGAATTGAAATCTGCTGAAAATCTGAAAACCGTTTTGCATTTTTAACATTTCTGAAGTAAACCAAATTTAAAAAAGGCAATTGAAAACAAATAGATAATTACCTAAGTTCTAAAATTTTCAATGAGCAATTTTTGAATTTCCCCTGTAAAGTAGAAGTAAGAACATTTATTTCCTATTTGACGTAGAATTCGGGAAGTCACGAAATAGCGATTCCTTAACGATCCATGCAAAGACCGATAAAAAGCACCTGAATACATTGAATACAGCGTTAAATTTGCGCTTAATCGGGCATATCAAACGCATTTCGTAAACAGAGACGTCATTTTTTTACTCGTTCCTCTAATAAATAGTCTGGCTCGGTATAGGAACGCACTTATGACACTACACCATTTCGTGATGAGGGAATTTAGGTATAAATCAAATACAGTATTCACATTTTGGTTTTGGAATGTTTTATTCATATTCATACACAATCGACTGAAGCACTGACTATTTTAACTATTCATAAAAGTGTCATTTGACTATTTCATACAAATAGTAAAATAGGACACATTCCGCAGACAAAGATAAAGCAAATGCTTAGAATTCTTTTCGAAATATAAAAAAAAAATAATAAATTCGTTTTTTGAAATTTATGTTAGAAAAAGAAATAGAAATTTTATAGTATTTGTAGTAAAGGGATATTTTATTTCAAAATTAAAGAATATACTTATTCTCTTTTTAAAAAGGTGAGAATGCAGTTTGAATGTCTCATTCATTATAGATCGTTAATTTTCAATTTGAATCTGTAAACATACTTTCATCTTAATTACAACTTACAGCTTATTTTTACTTCATTTTATTAAACTGAAATATTTCGGGATCAATCTAGAATACAAATCTGGATATTTAGGAACATATATTACAAACCAATTTTAATTTTGTTGTTGAGAACCTGGACGATATATTTCTAGAAAAACTGTTTCATTTATGAATAATAAAAATGCATAAGCAATAATATAGAAATATAATAAAAATCCTTATAGGAAACTAATGCTATTTAATAAAAATTATTTATTTTTTTAAAGGACGTTAAAAATATCAAGAAGTAAGTAGTTCTGTTTGAAAGTAGGAACAACATCCTTCAAGCAAAGTACTAATGTATTTTCACAGTTCAATTTAAAAAAAAAAATTGTGAGACAGTTTACTCCTTATGGTAATCAAATATTTTCGAGTAATATGTATTATAATTTTTTTTTTGTTTTAATTAAACTTATACCAAAACGTACGTTTTACGGAAGCTCCTCGAAAATTATGAAACATTTTAAGGATTACAAAGGAAATTTTTTTTAGATTTTGTTTCCAAGATATAGCTTTCAGTTGAATTAAAATACAATAACTTCACACACATAAAAGTTCTATATTGCACAACATTGGTTACTTCTTGGACAACAGCCTAATGTATTCATTTCAATTTTCAAATATTGCTGTGTTTCAAGCCCACATTTTTATGCTAACATATTTTATTCATGTTAGGTTTTTATCGAAAAATATTATTAAATGGGAATAGGGATAATCTTTTTTTTTCTTGATAATGTTAATTTTTTAATAAAATACTAAAATTTTATTATAATTAATATATTGATATATTTACATTCAAAGAATAAGAAATAATAAGAAATACGTATAAGTTTTGAGAAAGCGCTAAATTACTTAATTTATAAAACAAACATAAGCCTGAATATTTCATTCAAAAGTATGAACAAATAAATTTAAGTTTTCTGCAACTAATATATTAAACACATACACTATGTATAATTATTTTAGTTAAAATGTTTTAATTGCAATTTTCAACATTTACAATATCCTAATTCAAATGAATAAATGTAACTGATGCATTTACTATACTTTTTTAAGAATTTGATTTCTACATGAAAAGTAGGGGCTTAAACATGTAGATAAAATAATTAGAGATATAAGAAAGATTATTGAATTTCAAAGATTAACATTATTAGTATTAACGATTAACATTATGAGGAATGTTTTGTATTGTTATACAATGATAATACTATAAATATAATCTTAAATTTTTATAGCTATTATTAAAATAGAAAAGATACAAATGATTTGAAAGACAAATTGCCTTAATATATAAATAGTTATGATTGTGAAGACGTTTTTAGCTCAATAGATATATTAATGATATAATAATATTACAGTTTGTTTACAAAAAATTCTGATAAAAACCGTCTAAATAGTGTTATAAAGTTTCAAAAGTTTAACACTCTCATTACTTTATTTATGAAAAAATTATAACGATAATATAATATACGAGTGAAGGAGTGTTCTTTAAATAATTTTCATTGGCAGCCTTAGACATCGTTGCAAATTCAGCAATGCCATTGTGCCCTTTCTGCAATTTATCGCACTGGTAGTGAATCACCCTATATATCTATGTATGTATGTACAACCTTTGGCAATAAAGTTCGGTGAATAGTCCTGTAACATTAACGTAAATGAAATATTAACGACAGTTACCTTACTGTCCTTCGAACTAGTCATCTCTGAAAACTATGCACAGCTAAGATCTACTATACATGTCCTGGAAACTGTACAAGAAGTCTTGTTTTGGGATGGAGTTCCAAAGCCTCGTCACGTTTCGGTGGATGTTAGTAATCGTCAATATCGATAGAGCATTTCTCATTCCTAAATTCTGGGTAACGATTTGTCGCACGGATTTACGGTTAATCTTCAGTTCATCAGCTTCATGTGCACAGTTAATTGACGATCATTAGTGATTAATTTCATCATTTTTTCAATCTTTTCGTCACTGATGGAGATCGTCGGTCTTCCGCTACAAATGTTGTCAGAAACACTTACCCGAACTTGTCAAAAACGGGTGAACCACTAGTACATACACTTCATGGACAGTGCTTGATCATGATAAACACGTACCAGAGCATCACATAAATGTCTTTAGGTGTCTTTACAAGCTTAAAACAAAACTTTTGATTGATCTTTTATTCGTTCAATTTCCTGATCTCAGTTAAGAATTAACTTACTAAACAAGACTGTAAGACTTTGTGTAAGACTTGTTTTACAAAGTTGTACTTTAAGTACAACTTTGTAAAACAAGTCTTACACAAAACACAAATGAGTCTCAACTGAACAATGGTGGGAGCAGATGGTCAACACTTGCCACTACTCATGAGCAGCGTTTTGTTTCTCCAGTGTTGCCAGATCGGTGATTCTGACTTCACTCAGGGAACTTCAGAGGTTGTATGTGTCTATGTATGTATGTACACAAACATAGTAAAACGTGTGCGCTTTTTTAAATAAATCTCGTTTTAAAATATAGTTGCTATAGCCCACTAGGTCCTTCCTCTATTAGTTAGCCTCAGACACCATTACGTAAGAAATCGATTGCTTTGACATCAGTTAAAAAAGCGTTCGAAAGTGCTCCTGGAAATTGAATATCCCGCCGATTGTAGAAAACACACTATCATTTTTTTTCTTTAATTCAAAAGGCACAGAAATGATCGATTATCATAAGGAAATTAGAGAAGTGAATGGAGAAAACACCATGAACGCTAGAATGGTAAGAAAATGCGTTAGAACATTTAGAGGGAGAGAGATGGTTGTATACAAAAGTACTCAATGATAGATGAATTGAGTTACCAGTACAATAAAGATGACGCGGTGCAGAAAGATGAGGTAAATGTAAAGAAAGTAGACTATATGATTTTTATCAATATCTAACGAGTTTCTCCAAATTTTAAGAAGAGTTCCGTAGGAAAGTGCGACAGAACACTTATATTAGGGAAATTTTTGTTTAAGCTGGAATCAAAATAGGCTTACTAAGCTGCACAAAACTAACATTTAGACAAGGCTTTGATTGTCTTCGTTGAAAGACATACATTATAAAGCCAAATTGTTTTCGGATGTATAGGATGTTTTGGTCGCAGACTCTTTTTGGGATGATATAGTAAATGCTCGCACATAATGTTGAATATCATTGCTCTTGCTCTTAAAAGAAGAACCTTGGTAATCAGTACTACAGCAAAAATGCCAAAGTCAAAATCTCCATGTTAGAATCGTTAGAAAATCAGCTAGAATACTCCTATAAGGATTTTATTCAGAAGCAGGTCGGTCAAAACAAAAAGTTTGAGCTATTTATGTTGGAAAATAAGTTTGAGAATCAAATAAAATTTTGAAAAAAATAATGTCTTTATTTTATACATGAAAGCGGTACATAAAAAACATGTCTCGTACAAATTCTTAAAATGGGAATTATAAAAGCATCAGTTATACAAAATGAATTACAAACTAAATTATTCATTAGACAAAATGTGTGACCTATTTAATAACATACACAAACTTTTAAATAATAGTTTGAATTTCGAATAATTTTACAATTCAATATATTGCTTCCTATTCCTCAACAAAGCAGAAAATAAAGACTAAATCGATTAAAAATCATTAATAATTCATTAAATTAACATGTTATTTGTTGATTTTAATTACAAAAACTACAATAATAATACTTTCTTTGTATATCATATGCAGTTTTATAAGTCATAATTTTTAAAATGCTATAAATTCTAAATTTTCAATTCATTCCTTTCAGGTAATCTTTTCGATGCGCAAGCAGTCGAACATTAACAGTATCGGCTGATTGTTTGTGGGAAAGGATTGCCTGAATTACCTTATCAACGCGGACACGTCAAAAAGGTAGTTTTTTTTTTTTTTAATTTACCGTTCTATTAAACGAAAAATATCTAAAAGAACTTCTTACATGGAGTATATTTAAAACATTTTTTACATAATTTATGCTTTTTTATTTGTGGGATTAAGTAAACTAAATAAAATTGCCTTTAAAATTTGTATAAAATTCATTTTAATGTGTTTTATTTCCTTTTCCATAATCATACTAATCTATTATTTTATATAATCATATTTAGTTAAAGTTTAGTTTATAGATAGCTTCTCGATTAAAGAATTACAGCGAGAAAAATTATTCATTCGTGTTCTGCAAAAAATGCCCTTTTCTCATTTTCAAAAAATCTAACACGAATGAGTTTCAAAGTAAATAAATTATACTCATTGATATATAATATCATGTTTTCAATTGAAAGGTCTGATTATTTAATATTTACTAGGATGTACTAAAAAAAATTTCGATCTTTTTTTCATCTATGATTAAAGTGTATTGAATAATTTTTGTGTGTGTTGTACTTTCGCTTTTCCTTCATAGTTAAAAATATTTTGCATAACTTTATAAATAAATAATTTTTAAAATAGTTTGATTTCCAGGCTTAAACTTCAAATCTACCACAAATATTAGCATTTCGTAAGATGTTAATAATAGATAATTAGTGTTTTTAATATCACATTAGTTTAGTGTTACACTATTTTCATTAAAATTTTTTTTCTCAAAATCAACATTATTCTCAAGCTTCACTACTTTCGAAAAAATGTGGAAAAGCAGAACGGGTATATTTAGTCCTCCGGTTAACTCATAATATCGTGGGGAACAGCCTGAAGTGACTCTTATTCTCAGGTGGGACAGTCAGACATAGAATGTGTTGCTTTGCTTTCTCAGCGACTATTCAGAAACCTTATTTTTCACCGTGAACGTGAAATATAAAGTTTCGACAATACGAAAGAATTTCAGAAACATACGGACTGTATCTTGTACTGTTATATTGAAAAATAACCCCAGAATGACATTCGCGATGGTTAACATAAATTATTTCATTTTCTTTCTTTCTTCCTTCCTTTCTTTCTTTTTTTTTTACGATTGATCTGTTAATATTGTATTCAGGGTAAAAATATAGATGACTTTCTGTAGTGTAAGATATCTTCACCAGGAATAAGGCTTCGGCCTCTCTGAAACAAATTCTGATTCAAAGCACTTACTCTCGACCTCATTTATACAGATAAAATAATCGTAAGAATAAAAATTGAGAAGGAATTTAATAATTATATTTCTTTAATTAGTTTTTTTTTTATCTTTCATTAAAAGATTTAAAGACATTTTTGCATACCTAACAAAGTGTTTCTCAAGACTTTTTTTAAAAGTATGTAATTTGATTAAAATTTTATCAATGTCATATGTAAAATAAATCTGAGTACTAAATAACGGTGTCTTTTTTTAAGAAAAAGAATTGAAAGAAAAATTAAATCACGACGTGAATATTATCAAAAATGCAGGAGATGAATAATGATAATTTAAATTAAAATGTTCAGTCATTAAAAAAAGAAAAAATTCTCTTTCAAAATTCCCATCTCAACTGGATGAAACTGGCATCACAGTTATTAGCTGAAAGAGTTAATACTTAGTTTATGATATTAAGGAATTCATTAATTAACTCAATTCATGCAAGCAAATAAATTTTTAAATGATCTTTTTTTGTTTGTTCAATTCCTACTATTAGCTCAAACTCTCTATATATTCTTTTATTTATCTTGGTGGAATTTTCAGTCGTTAATAAAATACTTTTTAAAGCGCTCAATTGAGCTGAAATTTTATATACATGATACAATGGCTATACAATAATTTAATTATAATTAATAAAAATTAATTGATTAAAACTAATTATATAAATAATTACAAATATAGCCACGTTGGCTTGATTTTTGGCGACTTAGCGACCCTTTTGGCGACTTGTGTCAAAACATGAAAAGGGGTTTTTTTCTCACGTTTTAAAGCATTTAGTTGAACTGAAATTTTATATTCATGATTGTTTTGGATGACAATATGCTACCTTAATGATAATTAATAAAAATTAATTACCACTTAATGTTGTGATTGTGTCATACGTATATACATATTTATATTAATTGTAACTATTTAATAAGAAGTAGCTAAAATAAAAATTTTCTTTGTTGATCAAAGTAGGAATTGACTTAAAATTTTTTTATATTGTTTGTTTTTGTTTAAGATTATATTTTCAATGCCTCAATATAAAATCAGCTTAAATTTCAAAGTTTGTAAAATTTTACTCGGAAGTTTTTATGTTAATGTAATTTAAATATCAGTCCACTAATTTTCATTGAATATCTCTAAAACTTTATTATAAAAAAAATTCTATGTAATAGATGTCATAAACTTTCACATTGATCTATAGATAATTATTTTGCAATTTTGAAATTTAAAAGAATTTTTTTTTCAAAAGAAAGCCTTTAAAGATAGTTTAAAAAATGAATAACATAGCAAAAACTACAGATATATTTGAATTTCTTTATACCTCGAAATCCCCGAATCCGTTTTTATGTATTTCTTTCTGTTAGCTTAAAAAAATTTGCTGCTGAAACTATATGTTCGTGAATAATTCTTCTTACGGTACGGTGTATCAGTTTAATATAGTATGTATCAGTTATCCTTCAGTAATCAAAAACAGAAAAATGTTAAGAAAAATCAGTCTTTTTCTTAAAAAAAAGATAAGTTTTTTTTAAAAGAAAAACTGTTTTAATAAGATTTATGAGTAATATACCAAAGAAGGATAAGAAGTTCGGCTCGAGTATTATGAATTCAAAATATCAGGAAAAGACACATTTGTATATTAATTAAAAACTATAAAAATAATTAAATTTTTTTTAGAATAACATGAATTGGAAAGAGTTTATATACTTTATATAAGTACTAGCTGGTATACCCGTTCTTCGCGCAGGTGAATTGAAAAATGAAACAATACAGATTGAAGGATAAAAAAGTATTTAATGAGTTAATTTTGCGTGAATTGCAAATCAAACAAAAAGAAAAGCTTTTTGCATATCTCAGCTGAACAAAAACCCCATAGTTGTTAAATTTTAATTCTGATGGTCTAGTAGCCGATAAAAAGAGTTTTTTTTATTTATAACGCCCGTAACTCTCTTGTGGGTCGATTTTTGAAAACACTTTCCTAAGCTGAACTCTGCTCAGCAAAAATAACACATTGCTACAAATTTTGTATAATGAACACTTAAAATAGTGTAAATCATTTATATCTGGATGTCTAATACGTTAATATTACTTTCTGTTGTATTTATTTTATGTTAAAATTGTAATATTCGCAAACAACGCCATTCCTTACATTATAATGGCGATTCAATAGAAACATAGCGAAATGTTGGTGATAGAGCCAAGTTGGTATCATTTTTGGCTCCCACGTTAGCTACTTGGCCATTGATTGAATGGTTCAAAGATTGATATTCTGTAACGCCACCTGGTGGGGAGCTGCAACAAAAAGGGTAACAAAAAAACCTTCACCACAAAATCCATTTTCTGGCCAATTTTCAAAATGATTGGTTGAACGGTGTTGGAGTGAAGTGATTTCATACATACAAACATCCATATTTAGATATATAGATGTAACGTGTATCTCGATATTGAAACTACAAAATCTGTCATAAATCAGACAAAAGAATTATCATTTAATAGTTTCTATGGACTAAATTCATTTTTTTAATTATATATACTGAATTAATTCAATTCTTTGTTTTAAAAATTTCATTTTAATGTTTGCAATGTAATATAAAAAGTATTAAGGAACTTGATATAAAGAGATTAGTAATTTACGGAAATAAGTTTTTGTAAGCAAAAAGTAAATAATGTATTTTATGTGAATGTTCTACATTTTTCATTCAAATTTATTTAGAACTTTTATTTTAAAATAAATTTATATAATACACTGAAAAATGTGGAAAAATCTATATGGATCGTCTTACTTTTATGTTAAAATACAAAATAAAGGCTTTTTAATGCATAATAAAGGAATTTTTTGCGATATATTTTTCTTCTTTTCGAATATATTAAATAATGCTCTCTCTATACACACTTATAGTGTAATAGTTTTTAATAATTAATGCTTATATATATATAAATATCCATATTTGAAATTTAAAACAAGTGATAGTATTAGAAGCAAATGTATTCGTAGCAAAATTTCTTCAAAAATTAATGAAATATAGATCCAAAATTTATGTAAAGAATACAGAAGCTGAATTTTATTTCTTTCGTTTGCCAATTTAAACTGAAAAAGTTGTTGATACGGCTTAGGATATTTTGCCTGTGAAGTAAATGCTATTGCGGGATAAACAGTTCTACGTGCGTTCCACTTGAATAACTTCGAAATAAATTTAAACTTCAAGTGTCAATTTCTCATTTAATATTTTAAATAAACTGTCATTAAGAAGATTAATGACTAATTACACAAATGAATAACTTGGTTCTTAAAAGATAGAAGCCTTTTATTGAAAAGTATTGCTTCAGATATTTTACGTTTTAAATATTTGTCTTTTTTTAAGACTTGGTTTCTTTTTGAAAATTGTTAGAATGTGTTGAATTTAATATTAAACATCTCATTTTGTGTATATTTCTACTTTGAAAATATTATTTAAAGATGAAATGAAATGGCCTCTGATTTTATGTAAGGCATAAGGCTTTAGTTTGTAAAGAACTTTTATAATAAATCAGCTTTATTTCAATCTAAAGTTTTTAGTAAACATCAGAAATAAATTTTATTACTTTTAAATATAGTTATATATATATATATATATATACAGTATAATAAAATAAAAGTGAAAAAGTTCTAAAACCTACAATGCAAAATTTTATGTATATATAATTTTTAATCTTTTCAAAACTTACGTCAGTAGTGGGTGAAGTCGCCGACATAAATCAAGTAAATTAAATCTGAAAAATACTGGATTTGTCTGCTTAACAAACAGAAAAATTATTGTCTAATTATTAAAATAGGTAAATTAAAATAATTGGAAAGTGCTTGTCAATTTAACAAACGGCTTATAACTACAAAAAATTTCAAAACGAAAATGTTTCTAAAAGCTAGTTAGTTAATCTCCCCTTCCCCAATTTTTTAATCTTTTTAAAAAAATTTTATAACAAACTATTTTACAGATTAGCCTTTATTTCATTATAAGAAACTTTATATTCATGAGCAATTCGCCAAATGTTAAGATTTTATTTTTTATTAAACTGGAAATTCATGTATTTAGGGTAACACGAATTAAATTACAAAATGTAAGATTAAACTTTTAATTTCAAGTATGAACTAATATGTATTGTTATAAGAAAAGCTTGAGAAATACTATTTATCTGTTTTCTTATTGAGGCAACAGATCATTCTCATTAATATATTCAATAGTAGGAGACCTTATGGGCTTCAAAATGCATTCGTGTGGCTGATGTTAATTCGCTTTAAATCTGTTCCTTTGCTTAGGATTTGTTAACGTTTCAGTTTAGATTTTAGTAAATTATATATTTTGTAACAAAAATTATAATCTTTGGAATTATTATTATTATTAATATTTATATGAATGCATATTTATTAATTAGATATCGATTGTCGTAATAAATATGGATTTAAATTATGTTTAACACAATTAAAAACGATGCATATAATATCAAGTTAAGTTATTAAGTAATATTAAGTTAAGTGCATTTAAGATAATATCATTATTTATAAAATTGCAAAATAGTATTTTTAATAGATGGAAGAAACTACTTGTTACTTGTTTCAGTTCTATATTTAAAATTTGTTTATGTGAAAAATATAATCAATGAATCTCAAAGCACTTCTAAATGATAAATAGTAGAACAATTTGCGTATTTTCGGCTTTGTTTACTTTATCGATGCAGATCTGATTAAAGGCATATAAAAATAAACATAAAATTAGAGCAAATTTCTAGAGAATTTCTGAAAGTAATATCACACATTGTTGCGAAGTTTTATGGTATATTTATGGATCTCAATTATATACTATATTTAAGAAATTAGATAAAAAGTTCTTGAAAATTTTTTGTTGATTATTATTATTATTTGCTATAGTATTTTCAAAGTATGATATATTATTTCTTATATTTGAAAGTAACACACGTGGGAAAATAATAATATATCCTAAAATTTTAAATAACTGTAAATAAACAAATTTTTACATGGAAAAATTTTTTTGAATCTTTGTTATAAGTAATGAAAATTTAAGTAACATTTTTTTTATTTCAAACTAAGTACAGTACTTACATTTTGTTATACAAGGAGATTCGCAAGATTACAAACAGCTATAATTATTTAGCTGAAAAGAATTTGTCATTAAGAATTACACAGAAATGAATAGTAAATTCAATATTTTACTTATGTACTTTATAAATGTTCTATATGACTCACTATGGTAATGTGAACAGTATCTAAGCAGAAATCCATATATTCTGTAGTATATTTGAAATCACTTTACGCAAGTGATTTAGAAATTCCCATTTTAAGTTCTGGAATTTTTTTCGGCAAAGATGGTACGTACATAAGATTTTTTACACAATATTCTATCGAAAGAAATTGCAGGTTATCAAATTCAAGTGCAGTAAACATTACCGGCCTACCCCCAGAATGCATTGGAAGTTAATAGATTAAAATATGTTAACCATCATTCTCCAGTGTTGAAGTTTTCTATCGTGCTGAAAGATATAATGTTTGGATTCCGGACGTAGTTGTAACATCAGCCATTGGTTAAACATGTTAAGGTAAATGTTTGCTTCACTCAAAGAAGAAAAAAAGGACTGCGTTGGCATTGCACAGAACCCCAGGAGTCGCGTTAATGTTCAATTTCACTGAAAGATTTCTCCAAATCCCATATTCAAACATTGTGTTGTGGTTAAACCTTCCACTTATGTGGAAGGTTGCTACATCACTAAAAGCGAGACGTTTAGCAAATGTAAATCAGTAATGCTTAGCAAAAAAGTAATCCTCTATGGCTTCTAACTGACGTAGCGTAATTCATATGTTTGGTGCAGTCTTTAAACTTCAATTCCTGCACAAGTTTAACTCCATGCGGTTACGAAAGCCAAACACGTTGTGGCATTTGTAACTCCCAACTGGCTTTGTACGCCAATTTATATGGGCTTCGCTGATACCTGAGGTGAATTCTTTCAATATTTTCCGCTGATACACGTGGCCGTCAAGAACTTTTTGTTTTGTTCAAACATCTTATGCCCTATTAGTATGTTCTTGACACATATGGAGATCATTGGCATTACCACTGATGAACTCTTCTCTGCATTGTGATGACAGAACAGCACTTGTTCAATTCTAACACAAAGAATGTCTTCTGTAAGGGATCCGTCATTTTCACTAATGATAAGACCAAAATGAGCCGGATTTCCTGCCAACTCAGGCTTCTTAATCATTGCGTTTGCGCCATAACTAATGAAATTTTTATATTTCTTCAACATTTTGTGTAATTTTTACTGATAAATTCTTTACAACTAAATAGTTATAATTGTTTGTAAGTGCGATAATCATTTTGAATTACTCTGTTTTACTATCACACAAAATTTCACAGTTGTATTATTTCTGCAAACATATTTGCACACTGAATCTAAATTATATTATTAAAATAGCGATTATTGGTTATTTAAAACTAAAAACAGTTCAAAAATTTAAAAAACTTTATCTTTTTAAGAGTAAATAGTTTATACGCGATTATCTACAGTAAGAAAAACTTTATAGCTTCTTTTTTTTGTTGGATAATATTTCTCAATTAGACAAAAAAAAATCAAAATGAAGTGAAGCTCATTAAATTTTATATTTGTTTTAAATTACAAAAAATAAACTAGTTTACAGGAAGTAATTTTTATAACATGTAGTAATTGATAAATGATGCAGGAAATTTATCAGAAAAGGTATTTAGAGAGAAAAATGACTCATCACTTTTATATTTAGATTTTAGATTTTAGGAAGCGTCATCTTGAAAATTCAGAATATTTGTTCAATATATTATTTGCACATATTAAATGTAAATTTCGTTCTAAGAAATGATAAAAACATTTTTATATTTTATGGAACGGAGATTCTTACTTTAAGGCAACATGACCAAAATAGTTAAAAATAATCCTTCTATTGGAAAAATCGTCAATCCTATCTCTGAAAGATCAGTCAAAAAGAAATTTAAAAAAGGTGTTGCTATAATGATATGACTACAAGAAGAAAAAGTATAGTAATGATACTGGAAAAAGAATTTTTCCTGAATAGAGCAAAGGTTTTAGGAGTGAAGGATTTCTCTTCTTTAACTGACAAAAAGAAAAATATATACAGTGGACCACAAAAGTGTTCGTACGTTTGTAATTTCTGAAAAAATTAAATATTTTCGACTAATAAAAATTAATATATTGGAATTGTAATTTTTTATATCTGCAACTTGTTATTAATGAAGTGACATAATGAATTTTTTAAAAATAGTATAGCTATTTTTTTAAAAAAAATTAATAATCAAAAAGCTACTAAAAATCACGCCACAAAAGTCTTCGTACACTTAACAAAAATCTCAACATAGCTTTAAATACAGTTTTTCTTTCCTAATTTAGTAGGATATCTTTTAGTATTAACAACAACTTTTAAACGTCTTGGTATAGATTTAATCAGTTTTTTGTAATTTCTGCATCGATTTTTTACCATTCTTCTATAATTATTGTTTTTACTTCGCATTATGTGTTTATATGTCATGTTCAATATGTCACATGTATTCATGTATTCATATGTTTATATGTCACAAAATATGTTCTACTGGACTAAATAAAGTGATTGAGGAGAAGAATTTGGGGACCGTGTTATAGAGACACCAGTGACGTACATTGGGAGCAGTGCGCTTGGCTTCATTATCCTGTCAAAAAAATGAAGTCGTCTCCAGTATCCACATATTTTGGGTGGATAATTTAAAATTTCTCTTTAAAATATTTAAATAGAGCTCATGATTCACAATACCATGAAAAAATACTAAATTACCTAATTCTGATGCCGATTTATACCCCCACGCAAGAACACTTCCACCTCCATGCTGAAGCATGAAGGTGGAGGTGTTCTTGTTCCACGTAAATTCATGGGATTAAATTCTTCATTTTTTTCATTAACAAGCTATTATATGCCCATCGAAACCAAAAATGTTGAAATTTCTTTCATCCCAATCAATTTTCTGTCAATTTTGTATTTTCTGAAACTTAATTCCAAGAATCTAGTTGGGTCAATGAACCCTGGAGTTGGAACCATGGAAACTCAAAATATGCTTGCAATCAAAACACTTGAATACAGTTAGAAGCCATTAGAATTTTAAACAGAACATGTGGAAATAGTCAAAGTATCAAGCAATTATATTAATTCAAAATGAGCTGGAAAAATAATTAAATTTATAATATGCAGAAATAAGTACACACAAGGTATAAGTAAGGTAATTAATCTCTCTAAATGGAATCTGAAATGTTTTTGAAAAATTGTAATTTATAGCAGTTATATTCAAAAATTTTGTCAAAAAATAAAATAAACTTAAGTATATTTTTTACTGAACTGCATAGTGATAAGCAGGCATTCTTACAAAGATAAATATTGTTAAATAATAATCGACCAAATTACATGACAGGTCATCAGAAATGCAATATTATGAAGGAAGCAGCCAATAGAAATGAAATGTTCTTAATGGGTAGAACTTTATAAGACATGCGAATGATTAGCACTGGAGTGTTCATGCAAATAAACCGTGTTAGAAAAGGAATCTACAAAAATTATATAAATGAAATTAAATCAAAACGATACTTTCCAGATTAGCAAGAATCTAAAGCAACTCTTTAAAGATAGAAACAGGACCAAACTGGAAAACTTCGATAAACCTTACAGATAAAAGCTATAATAGACTATAAAATAAAATTAGACACAAACGGCTTACAAATTCAACCAAAACATTGTAAAAGACATACTCTTAGATCTAAATTCGAGGACAGTATCCATTGGGGAATGTGTTTACAGCTTTTTGGATAAAGAGTACCCTAGTTCATGCTCTGAAAGGATAATCTAGTACCTCTAACAGCGATAAAGACAAATATGAAATCATGGCTGATTCTACCGAAAAAATCAGTTCAATTTAAATAATATTCCCATTTTCTAAATGGGTGAAGAAGTGACACATGTTCTTCAAAACTTTCTCTAATCAGAGAAAATAATTTTATTAATTCTTGTTCTCTCCGACTTATTTTGGAAACATATTTTATTGCTAAAATAAAAATTAAAAATTCCCCTGACCGAAAAACGTAACCAATAAAATGATAAGAAACACACATCCTTCTACTCTCTCTTTTCAGAATTGCCAATGTAGTTCCAAATATGAGATCGGTTCCTTCCCGCAATCAGGAAAAAAAACCATTTCAACTGTGCCAATATTGAAACCGGGAGGAAATCTTACCTTCCATGCAAATAATAGATTCATATCATTATTAACTGTACAGTAATAACCCGAGCTTACGCGATAGAGGTGGGACTGAGTGATAACCGCGTAAGTCGGGGTAGAATTTCCCATGTAAATACATATAAATTATTTTTAGTTGGGACAGGAAACGAAAGAAAATGATAATTTAGAAGAAAAATATTTAATAAAATCTTAAATAACAAAAATATAAAATCTCAAATCGAAGTTATTTTGATGTAGAAGGTTTCATAAAATCTAACAAAGTAGTCTCCCTGCTCAATGATTTTTTTTTTCTCCCACAAAATTTTCTCGTAGCATGTTAATATATTTTTTTATTCTTTGTTTCGTAGAAAAATATGCTCTTTTTTTTAGTCCATATTTTCTAAAATTTGTGTAATTCTTTTTCATTTAAACTTAGGCTTTCTGTCAAATTCCCAACTATAATTCGATCTTCTGATTGAACTGGATCTGAAAACTCCAGTTCTTCAATGTCTTGCTCTTACTCGAGCATTTCTATGAACTTATCAATTGTCAGCTCCTGATTATGGGACATACTATATAGAACAGAAATAAATAACACAAAATAAATTGTTATGACTAAGGATCGATTTCGAGGCGATACATTCGAGCAAGTGTATTAGTTGAACAGCGGGGAGTGAGTAATCAAGTTGTGTAGCACTCAAACAAAAAACGAATCGAGATTTGAAAATCGCGTAACACCGGATTTGCGTAAGTCGGTGTAGCGTAAGTCGAGGTATTATTGTACTTAATAAACTGGCCGAAAAATAACCTCAAACAGACTTTATAATCATATTAATAATCATAATATTCTCATTTCAGAGCAATACGGTTTCCGGTTTCAGCTCTTGTTTCACCAATAACAAAAAATGGTAGAATTTGTAAAACCGAAAATAAAAAGCAAAATCGGCTAATGTGATTTTCTTTTATTTTAAAAAAAGCATTCTACCGATTCTGGCGTACTAGACCACGGCAGTTTTCACCATTAACTAGACCGGGTTATAAAACCTGAAGTTGAGAAACCAAGAATCAGAAAAAGCAAACCACCGGTTTAAAACTTCATTTCACCCTTATTTTTTTTAAAACTCCGGCTACTCAGCTACGAGTTTCGATTACTGATTGAATCTCATTCGACAAAATATACCCCGTGACTAAGACTGATTTGCTTATATTTTTAAATTCGGTAACCGTGCAAATATATTGTTTGTTTTTACTTTCCCTTATCTTCTGAATTCTAATTTTTCTAAATAATCTAATTGAGCAATCGATTAAATTTTCTGAATTTTATACATTGAAAGAGCTGGAATATATCCCAACTGTTTGTAAACGTACAAAAAATTTGTTTCTATGCAAATACTGTTAAATATAATCCAGCTTTGAGTGAGGTCAAAATTTCCTAACCTAAGCTAGGGTTAGAAAATGAACCTGTGAGGGTGAAATTAACTTAAGTGAAACCCTGGTTTTCCCCCCCTTTGATTGCCCGTATTTTTGCTTTATTTACGAGAGTGAGTCAGAAAATAAGTTTCCCCTGTCGACTGTGGTCAGAGTTTTTGATGAAAGTCAAAACATAGAATGAGACATTAAAGCTAAGACATAATTTTACTTTTCCTCATAAATACCAAATGCATTGAGACATTTGTCATACCACTTGATAAGCTTCAAAAATCCCCCCTCCCCTCTTACAGGAAAACTCAGGGCTTTGCATACGGTAGAAGAGTTTAACGGTTTGGTTGACTTCTGTGCATTGCTTCTAAAGCGCCTTCAGGCGAGATTCTTCTTCAAAGCCGGAAACAGATGAAAGTCGCTTGGTGTAAGATCAGGAATGTATGGCGGATGATGTAGGTATTCCCAACCAATAGTTGCAATATGCTTTTGCGTTGCTGTCGCCGAGTGTGGTCTGATATTATCATACAACAACAGAACGCTAAATTTGAGAAGCCCAGGTCGCTTTTTCCGAATCACCTTGTTCAATTTCGACAGGGTGTCACAGTACCGCGTAGCATTGATGGTTCCAACTTCCAAAAAGTCCACGCAAAAATAAACGCTTCTTCCGTATGCAAAGTCCTGAGTTGTTTTCCTGCAGGGTTTTTGAAGCTTATCAAGTGACATGACAAATGTCTAAATGTACTTGGTAATGTGAAAAACCAAAGTTATGTCTCATTCTGTTCTTTGACATTCATACTCAACTCTGACCACAGTAGACAGAGGAAACTTATTTTCCGACTCACCCTCGTATTTATTGGCCGCCCCCCCTCCATATTTAAAAGTATTTCATGTTTTTCTATCATATATACACAGTTTAAAGTAATTCACTATGAATACCTAACAAAATAAAACACCAAGCAAGAAAATGATAAAATAGCAAAGAACATATGCACTTATATTCTTAAAAATAAGACAGCAGGGTTAAATAAATTTGTAAGGTATCACCCTTCTCCTTTTTCTTGCCTATATTACTTAATAGAAAAAAAATTATATATATAAGACAGAAAATATAGTTAAAAGTATTATAATATATTTTAATCTACATAAAATGTAAAAATCAATTTAAATGCATCAATCATTTTGTTGAATGGTAATCCAGTTCATTGTACATTTAGACACATAAGTAAACACAAATATGGACGACACTTGCTTACGGCACAAACATGGAACACATAATACAAATACGACACGCGCATTCATGATGTAAGTCTTGAACATTCATAAGGCACATGAAAAAAGCGGGCTGAATTTTCCAGAGAATCTCGGGCTTTTATACGAAGCGGCAACCGAAAGTTCCTAAGCTCATATGACTTCAGGGAGCTTGTGATTGGTGGAAAGACATCGTACGATGGTGTTGTCTGCAATCTTACTTTAAAAACGTTGAGCTGTTAATTTTTTAAGAGATACAGTCATGATTAAATCATGTCAGGTGGACAAGCCAGTTAATTATTACCTGCTAGGACCATTACAAATTAAAATGTTGGCCAGATGAAATTAAAGGGAATTATTACATTTATATATATGCAGTATTTACTCAAATCTAAGCCGCCATTGATTCTAAGCCGCACACCCAATCCTCTACAATTTTTTGAGAAAAAATAAAAAAAACTGTGTAAAGTTCCATCCATATCCAATTCTTAAGAAATTTTTTAAAAAATTTAATGATAAATAATGAGAAGATAATAGTTATAATTTATTTTACCAGTGTGAAAAACTTTCAAATTCATGCATAAATCTACAATTATTCTAACCATTAGTATTATATTTTGAAAATCATTAGTCACTCTCTTTGTCACAGCTAACTTCGAAATTGGTGCCAGCGTCGCCTTTTCCCCTCTCGGTGTCGTCTTCCCCGTTCATCTAATATATCTGTTATGCAACATTTTTTTAAAGAATGTATTATAAAAAAATGTAAAAGAATTATTAAAGCCTGTTGAACATTTATAAGTAAAAATTACATTATTATGTTTACGCCATTATCGTATATTTGTTTCATCCTTGTTAAATTTTCAGTGGCCGCTTCTCTGTTTCCGTTTTATTTCTGCAAATAAAATTGCCTACCTTTTCAATAAACTAGTCTTGATTCTATTACCGATATCTTTCATGTTTAGGTGATTAAAAAAAAGCGTATACACCAAAAAAATTCCTAAATACGAGCAGACAAAGATATTTAAGATAGACTGAGTACTGTAAATTGTGGAATAAGAGAAGTCATCTATGCAAGGGGCCAGAATGGACGGTTAAATTTTTCCTTTTGAAAGGGAAGGAAACTCAATTTCCCCATTCAACAAATATTTTGCCTTCGATTCTAAGCCGTACTCAATTTTCTGTAGCATTAACACTGGAAAAATAGTGCGGCTTACATTCGAGTAAATACGATGTATACATATTGTATATATATATATGTATATATACACACATGTAAAATTTTATAAATATCTGAATTATTCATGCCGCTTGGAATTCTCGAAGTGCAATTATCTTCAGTACATAGTGCTGGAAACACACACACACACACATACGTAAATATCGATTCAAGATTTATTCTAAATCCTGATAGAGATATCGAAATAAGAGGCGATCTTCATAATTATGCTTTATAATTATAGACTTAAATGCTTTGGAGGCGAAAAGATGCCAATTTAAATTTAAAATATGTGATTGTTTGGTTGGTTGATTGTTTTATTAGGACCTTGAAAAACTTTCGCTATTTTTTTGACAAAATATATGCTTTATTTAAAATATAAGGTTAAAAAACATTTCATTGAAAGTATTGTGTATATTACTAGAAATCACTTTTTCCCATCTCTCTGGCAGTATATGAATTAATTCCATGAAGGGAAAACGATACGTTTTTTGACGCTATCCAAGATTCAACCCATTTTGTGGTACCTTCATAAGAATGATAACGCTGCTCAGTCATGTCATGTGCCATCGAACGTAATAAGTGATGATCGGTAGGGACTTTGTCCGTTTAATATTTCGCGTGGGGTAGAACTTCCCCTTTAAGCGTTTCTGGGTAGGTTTTCACAGATTTTGCAACATGTGACTAAGCGCTGTCATGCAACAAAATCCTTTTGTAGTATAGCGGCCCTTTTTCCTGTAGGGCTCAACTCAAATGCATCAAGGGAAGTTGATGGTAATCTCCCATGATAGTCTCATTCAGTTTGATCAATTCGTAATAAAATACACCCTCCCGATGCCACCAAATGAAGAGGAAAAGGTCCGAACTATGGATATTTGGTTTTGAGGACGATGTTGATGCATTGCCTGGCTTACCCTACAATCTTCTACGCTTTGTATTATCGTACTTTATCCACTTTTCATCTCCAGTCGCGATATGGTGCAAAAAACCTTTCCTTTTCTGCCGTTAAAGCAATAGTTCACACTTGAGAAAACGCCATTCGACGTCTCTCGGCTTCAACCAATACGGCACCTAATTCCTTGCTTCTGGATCATTCCTAACGCTTTCAAACATTTCGAAACTGTTGACTCATCCATTTGTAGTAATTTTCCAACTTCAACTAGTTTCTGACATGGGTATTGATCAGGCAGAGCGTTCTTTATCCTCAAGTTCAAGATCATTACTTTTGAAGCATCGAAACCAGTCTCTCCATGGCGTGTCCGAGGGCATTATTACCCTTAATCTCAACAAGAATCTTGTGTACTTCACTTCAAACGCAGTTTTCTTTCGTATAAAATAGTGCAATAAAATTTCCCGCAAATGTATTTTATTTAGCTCAAAACTAGGCATATGTTTAATGCCAACAAATAAAACGTTGCTTACACACTATGGCAAACTACACTGCTGGCCACCGTAAATGCAACACCCTGAAGGAAGCATGCAAATAACATGAAATTTACAACATGCATTAGCGAAGGTAAGATATGCAAATGATTAAAATTTCAGCGCAGACACACATCACGCGCGCCTGTGGCGCTACCTCAAAGCGCTACTTAAGGCTTGGAGATTTCGCCGATTTCAAGTTCAGCAATTGTGTTTTTCTTGTGGTTTTTTCAAAAAACGATCAGTTATGTCTCGCAGAAAACAGCGATCAGCTTTTGATCAAGTATCCGAGTTCGACAACAGAGGAAGGATAGTGGCCTATCGAGATTGTGGATTATGTTTCAGATCGGTAGTCGTGTTAGACGAAACCAAACAACTGTAATGCGGATATGTGACCGTTGCATGCAGGAGGGCGACCGACGTGGTCGATCGCATCCACCTCAGTGCACCACTTCACATGAGGATAGGCAAATTGTGCGCATGGCAGTGACGGATCGCTCAGTCACATCACGAACCATAACACAGCTCATTGGGTCTGTAACGCATCATTCAGTGTCTGCGCGTACCATTCGACGCCGTTTACAACAGAGTGGTGTGTCCGCAAAACATCCATTTCTTAGTCTACCCTTGACGCAGAACCACAGACGTCTTCGCCACCAATGGTGCGATGAAAGAAGGATGTGGGTGGCAGAATGGAATAAAGTTGTCTTTACTGATAAGTCTCGCATCTGTCTGCAACACCACGATGGTCGGATTCGAGTCTGGAGTTCATTCACCACATTGGTCCTAAAACGGGTATTATGGTATGGGACGGTATTGGATATCACTCTCGCACTCTTCTAGTACGCATTGTCGATACTTTAAACAGCCAGCGCTACATCTCCGAGGTGTTGGAGCCAGTTGTCCTTCCTTACCTTCAGGGCTTGGCCACAGCCATATTTCAACATGATAAAGCGCGACCACACGTGGCACTCATTGTCCAAAGGTTCTTCGTCAATCACCAGATTGAATTGCTCTCCGGATCTTTTACTGATAGAAAACACGTGGTCCATGGTTGCTCAACGATTGACCCAGATTACACCCCCAGCTGCCACACTAGATCAACTTTGGCAATGTGCGGAAGCTACTTGGTCTGCTGTACCCCAAGAACAGATCCAAAGTCTCTTAGAATCAATGTCGAGTCGTGCGGCAGCGGTGATCTCCAACAATGGCAGCTACTCTGGCTACTGATTCTGGCAGGAACCACACTTCACAGAAGTCTATAAATTTAATCATTTGATACTTGGTCAAAACATGTTATCTACAAAATAAATTTTGTTGTGCTATCTCTTGTCTTTCTTGGTGTTGCATTTACAGTGGCCATCAGTGTAAAATACACTAAAGTTCAAGATTATATGCAGTACTTGCCTGCAGATGCATTACTATCTGAATTTACATGCACGTAGTGCCATCTATTCAGAAACAGAGAGAACATATTCAAAGTTCTAATATTAACGTCACACTACAAGAGGGCTATTGACGACACAGACCTCGCAATTTTGAACTATAGTCAAGTGATTTAGACGACTCCTGAGCTGCACCTCACCTTCCTAACTTCCACACCTATGTGATGACTTTGAGCCTCGACAGATTTAATGTGCATCAGCCTCCCCACTTGGCGAGCCCTTAATGGATCAGAACTGGACGGAAATAACGCCAGCTACGAGTTTGCGACCATGACCAATCGACTTTTGTAGAATTCCACAAAACATTTCGCTGGAATTGTACAAAAAGGACGGGGATGTGTATTCGAGTAATGTAAGTCGACTGATATCAGTATAAAATAACCTTATGTTTATTGGAAAAACAATAAATATAATGAATTATTTTTGATTCAGATTAATATTTCCGAGAATGTAAGACTATGAGTTGAAAAGGATTTCGTATTTTAGTATAAGATTGCTATGTGATTTCTCTCTCTTTATATAAAAGCCTTTTTGGTGTCCCTAAAATAATATTAGTCAGTTCTTCCAACACCACTGAAATCAAATTATTTAAATCCAATAGAATATATCTGAAAAACAATTAGTAATCAGGAGGTTGAGAGAAAACCTGACTTGAAACAGAAAATATTTTGAAATAAAAAAAATCCAGCATAAAAAAGCATCATTACCGAAGAAATCTTAATTTTTTTTTAGATACATATTTAAAAATTAGGATATATTTTTCTTGATCGGGTTAGCTAATTAAAAGTTATTGAAAGGTACGTCAAAGACTTTAAAAGAGCTTAAATATGAAGATAGCATACAGATTTTTAACTATAATGTAGTTAACATTTTTAATGTGTCCAATGATTTTTAAGTCGTTGATAATTCATTGTTTACTTAAAATTATTTTCTGAAAAATATTCATCTCGAAAAAGGACGATTGTTTTATGCAGATCTTATAAACATATTACTAAAAAATTTCCTGAGCGAAATTTTTTATTTTTACTATTATTTACAGTATTTTGAATTCCTTTTTCTATTTATCAATCATCTTTGTTATCTGTTATAAATTGTTTTTGAAATTTCCAAAATTGCTTTAGTAGAAAACCTGCTTATTCTCTGAATTAAAAAATATTTTAAATTCAAGTTGCACGAAAAATAACTCCTAAAAAATTGAATAATGTGGTTTAAATTTATTAAAAATTTGAACACGGCAGAATAGGTGTTTTAACTAGTATTTACTGTCACTTTGAAGAGCTGAAATTCAAGATACAAAAGAAAGCATTGAGATAATATTAAATGCAAGCATTTATAGTTAACCAACATTTTCTAAAAAGGGACAAATTAGAGAAATTAATGATTGCTCAATAGCTTGATATGTTTATTCTTGATATATTATTATATGTTAATAGCTTTATTTCTTATGACACCTGGAATTAAGAATTTCATAATAAATATCAAATTTTCAAAAATGTTTTTTTTTTTGTGTGTATTTTAAATAATTGAGAAATTTTTTCATAAAGAGATAAAACTATTCATACCTTTAATCTTTAATATTCTATTTATTTGGTGGCAATTATTAAAGCTCAACTGTTCCTATTGTTATTATTTTACTTTTCAAAATTAGTCTACCAGATATAGTTCTACAAAAACTCAATACTTTCTTCCCATTAAGGTATCTGACTACGTTCGGAACCGTGATTTTAAAAAAGTGCATAAATGGATAATTTTCATGATATTTAGTTTCACTTAGATTATAATAAATGAATAAAATTGTTTTAAGGACATTATGACAAAAAAAAACATTTAAATACAATATTTTGACAAAAAATTAACTTAGAATAACATTTTTTCAAAATGTTCTCCTTTTATGAAAAATGCTTCTATAATAATAATATTTTGCTTAGATAAAGTAACGACTTCTCCAGAGAGTCTGAACTAGGATTTTTGAAAAATTCACATTATTTTCAGAGTTACTACCAATGGAAATAATTATCAGGTTTTTTTAAAAAAAATTTCTCCCCTCTGCTGTAATAAAAGATCAATAAATCCATTTCAAAGTTATATGTTTCAAACACTCTGGTTCAGCCTCTGTACAGAGGTCTGAGCTATATACAGGCAAAATATTTTTTATAATGGAAGCATTTTTCACAAAAGGAGAATGTTTTGAAAATAGGTAATTCTATGTTCATTTTTTGTCAAAATATTGTACTTAAATAATTTTTTATTGTAATAATATTCTTACAACAATTTTATATACGTTTTCTAATTTAAGTGACACTAAATATCATACATATTATCCATTTTTACGCTTTTACAAAATCACGGTTCCGAACGTAGTCGGATACCTTAATAAAAGGAATTGAGCTGTTTTCTTTGAAAGTGGTTCAAGTCCATTTTATATTATATAGAGATAGTTACCACTTTCAAAGTAATTATATTTGTAATTTCATTACTTCATAAACTTATGTTGACAAAATGATGAAAATTTTTAAGGATTTTTTGGGGAATTTTTCATAGATAAAAAGCTCATAGCAGATTGCATTCAATGATGTAACTAACTAAATTTTGTCACAAATGGACTTACACCACTTTCAAAGAAAACGGCTAAACTGCAGGAAAGTAAATTTAGGATCGTAGATAGTAGGTAGGACAGTAAATAGTAGAACTGTAGGATAGTAGATTTTTTTGTTAGAAGATAGTAAATTTTCCCAATAAATTTAAATTTTACGTAATCCAATACAAATTCTATATTGGAATTTACATATTACAAGAAAAAGAGGTGATCTATGAATTAGCTTTGAAGAAATTTTTTAAAAAAGCGGTTTATCTGTGAACTTTGGGAGCGATTTTAAAATGCTTTTAACATTAGTAATATCATGAAATTAGAATACAATTTTATGAAATATATATAGGAAATAAAAAATTTTATAAGCTCGAGAACGATATTATATTTGAATAACACGTTTAACGTCTTAAGATATAAATATATAACTTACTACAGAATTTGGTAGGGTTTGATATGATTGTACTCTTTTGGAGACTATAGTCAGAAACAGGTTAATTTTGAAATATTAAATAAATAAAAAAAACGTAATTTTGAATCCAATTTTGAATCTATAATTACATAAACATATACTGTAAGCTTTTTTATGTTCTACTTTCAATCTAAAATATGTATTTTTTCCATTTTCAGGTCAGAGTTTGAACGGACACTATCTACTTGATTTTTATCCACATGAATATCTGCATAATAAGTTACGGGTGACGGCTGCAACATTATGGATTCAGCTGCGGTATTCTCCTTCTCTTCCGGTGGAAAGCAGAGCTCAGCTTAGAAACAAACACGTAACTCTTTATGCTTTTCGTGTTGGCAATAGCACAGAACAGTTATCTCATGTAACATCATATCACCAAGGTACAGCACACGCCGGATGGCGGCGCTTAGATGTGGGTGAGGTTGTGCAACAGTGGTTGTCTGGAAGTGATAATAGAGATAAGCTAACATTACTAGTTGATTGCACTGGCTGTAACTCGAAGCTTGAAATGGTTTTGTTTAATGATGATGACACTGCAACTCATTCCAATCATGTGACAGCTACCACAACAGCTCGAAGAATTAGACATGGAGGGCACGATCATCAACTTTTAAATTTGAGACCATTTTTGTCTATTGCTACTGAGACGACCGAACAAAGAAGAAGTCGCAGACATTCCAGAACATGTGGTGATACTCCAAGTCATTGCTGTCGACAGAATCTTTACGTGAATTTCAAAGATTTAGGATGGGGAGACTGGATAATAGCTCCCAAAGGGTATTATGCAAATTTTTGCATGGGAAGTTGTAGTGGAAGAAGAGGATATTCTTATCACAATTTCCATACTCATATTATAGAAGAATATCGCAATCGTAACCCATATGCTTCCATACATCCTTGCTGCGCTCCTACAAGACTTTCTTCCATGTCTCTTATATATTTTGATACTGATCTCAATATTATCAAAACGGACCTTCCAAAAATGATTGTAGATGAATGCGGTTGCACTTAACTAATAAGTTTTGTCCTGGCTGATCTTTCTGACAGAGGTGGTTGGGTACTTTCTGAAGCCGGTCTTCGGATGGCGCCAGTTTGATTATAGTCACTGCCAACGTTCAAATAATTGATTGTGTATATCTTAAAGAACTTCGAACTTTTTCGTGAAAAGATCTTTCTCGCTTAGCTTTGAGCAACGATATTAATGTGTATAACATTCCTTAGCGATGCTCTCTGTGATCTGAATTCACTCAGAGAAAAGAAATTCATCTGTTCTATTTTTTATAAATTAGTATGCGAGGAAATACTCAATTTCAATTTTTCATAGAATTACAATTTTTACGAACTTATATTTTAATTTATTTTTTTACTTATCATTGTTTATTTCGTCGCTTTAAATATGGGCTCGAAAATAAAATCTGTATGGAATCATTACTTCCTTAAACTCTGACTAAAGTAATTCGAATTTATACATAATTTTTATATATGAAAAATAACCTTATATTTTAAATTACATCCATTTTGAAATGATACTTTCAATTAACTAACTAATTATCACTGGGTGTTTAACAAATAAATTTTAACTTTGACATACTTTTGATATATATATAAATTCGAGATTATAAAATTTGATTATATTTCTTGAAAGAAAATAAAGGGGTAAAATTATATGAGTATTCCTTTAAACAATGGATTAAAAAGTTTTCATTTCTTAGGATTAAAAGTGTACATTGGTTTACTAAGAAATTCATTGATAATTAAATCTAACAAAATATTTCAGAAAGACACATGTATATAATTATTTTTACTTTTCAAAATAAAATCATTTTATTTAGATTATATCAAGAAATATATTCTTTCCGTAATGTTCACATGCTTTAATTTGATAAAAAAATAAGCAGTTACTTTCTGTTGTTTTCCTTATTGTTCTGTAAATTTTTCATTCCTTACATAATAAATTTATGTAACTTTAAGGATAAATAAAGATAAGAGCTGATATAACCAAGTAATTGAAAACAAACATTCTCCTATTTTGCAATAGAACTTCGTATTCAAAATTACTAAAAAGAAATTATTATTATTTTGAAAAGTTGTATTTATAATACAGTCCGTCCTAAATTTAAAAAATTCACTATTAATTACTTGTGATAAAAATCCAACGAATCTTAAAAGTTGTTATATTTGTGATGAACTTCATTTAAAACAGCTCTCGCCAGCCATTTAAAAAGTCGGAAAACGACTTTCACTTTGAACAATGTAGTAGATAGATATAGACTGAAGATGAAGGAATTTGTGATAAATATTGTACATTAAAAGATTTGCAGGGATGAAGCGGAAAATCAGCTGAGCTTATAAAAAATAACAACCTTTCTCCCTGGCCTAAGTGGTATTAAAACGACTGTGATGATTATTATCTCTTATCTATGATGAAAATTTGTCGATGAGAGTTAACATTTGTAATATAGTACCATAATGCTATCGAAAAATAAAACTTTTGTACAAAGATGTATTAATTTGGATTTATTTTTCTTTGTCTATTTTTGTTTTCCATAAAATACAGTTTTATATCATAAGACTCATTTTGCATAATTAGTATTTTTTGTATCCTCATTAACTATGTTACAAGAAGCAATTTAGAACTTTTGAAACATTATATATATATATATATTTTTAAGGCATTTTCTCACTATAGATAAATTTAATAGTTTAAGTGAAAAGGAATATATTCGACATATAAATGACAAGCATTTTATTTTCTAATAGAAAATAAACAAATAGGCAATATTTAATTGTTTTGTCAACAATCAATATAAGAAAACTGTTCTCAATAAAGAAAATAGGAATTTTAGTTGATGGAAAATTTTGTAAAAGAAATAATAAATATTTTTTGGAAAGTAAGCTCATGAAACCAAATTAAATACATCATAAATATTCATTAAAACTCATTCGTTGCATTACTTATTCAATACTATTTAAAGAACTTATATTACAGTAAAGTGAAATTCAAATTTTACAAAATCAAAACATTGTTCTACATATGCAATCTACATATGCATATACAATATAATTTAAAAAATTCATTCAAACAAAAATTAAGGAATATAGAGGAAACAGTGTTATAAATTTTAAAAGTAATTATCTTTTAATGTAGCTCATTAAATTTTATGATGAAATTTTCTTTTAACTAATGAAAAGTTAAGAAAGTAATTGGATCATGTTTTAAAGTTGAATTTCATATTATTTGTACATGCATAATCCACTTTATTAGACAGGATCTAGGTGGAAGGAAATGATTTATTTTCATATATATATATATATATATATATATATATATATACTATGTACCAAGTGGTTATAATTAAACTTACCCTATAAATGGTATCCTACAGCGCAAACGGGAGAACGGAATGGAAAGAAATTTTGTACATGGACCTTACACGATATGCGCTCATGGAATTTCGAAAAAAGAAATTTAATTCCAAAATATTCACCAGAGGGCGCCTTTGCGGGGGAAAAACATGAAGTTTAACACAATGAACGACCAAAACGGTATACAGAAACAATATTAACATTTATTGTCTAGTTTCATATCACCTTGACGTCAGACCACATTAAGTAAAAGTAAGGGAGAAACAAAAACAGTTCAGTTTACAGAAACAAGAACACGTTAGGACGAAATTGCACAAGAGGAGCAGTTGTCAATTGTGTCAAGGACGATGCAGGAAAAGATGCTCCAAGTGACCACCCTCATTCACCTGCAAAATTTCAAGGGGATGGGCAATGTGTTCAACAGCAGATCGTAACTGATCAGTTGTGAGACTTCACACACGAAGCGTTATGGAGTTCTTTAGTCATTCAACGTCGCAACATCTCCAAGACACAACGGACTTTTTTAATAGCCCCGTAATCAGAAATCACATGGAGTTAGATTCGTCGAAAGTGATGGTCATGGATTTGGAAAGGAGCTACTAATACCACATTCATCTGCAAAGTTTGGAGAAATAGCGCCTTCACGGACCTATGGATATGTGGGTGAGCCCCATTCTGCATGAAAATGGTCGATGAAAGGACCCACCTTTGCTGTAGTTGCAGTTAAACAACCTGCCATGGTACCGACGGTCCGCAACGGAACATGTGACAGGCCCACGTTTACTGAATTCCTCAAAGAAGAATGGTACAATGATGAATGTCGCAGGGAATCCACTCCAGACAGTGGCCTTTGGAGATTGTAGGGGAATTTCAATGATTTTCCTTTGCCCAAATGTGGTAATTCTATGGTTTGATTGTCCCATTGAGGTAGAAATGAGCTTCGTCACTCTACAAAATATTCCAAGGCTATAACAGATCAACAATCATTCTGTTGAAAAAACTGACTGCGAATGAGAAATGTCGTGGTTCGTCCCTATCAAACAGCTACTGGGTAGTATGGCGGATTTTGTATGGGAAGTAGTGCATTATGTTTCTGAGTATTTTTCGGAAGGTGCTGTAAGAATAGCCTGTCTGTCAAGAAACTGCACATGCGCTATTGCCCCCAAACTCATGTCTATGACTGTGCGTCAACAGCTGTCTTGAGAGTTGTTGGCGGTAATGATCAACAAGTACCGTTGTGACACGTTTTCGGCCTCTTTAAAGTTGAACTACTAATTTCCTCGTCTCTTCAAATTTCTCAATAATTGTCAGGATACCTTTAGCAGACATTGGCAGACGCCGTAGGTTTTTCTACAACGAAATTCATGAACTGCAGCAGAAGTAGTATTCCACTTATTTTCGTAAAACAGCTTCACCAATAACGCACGTTCAACTAAACAGACCGTCCTTAGTACAGCTGGAAACATCGACTTAAACTTGACAGCGTCTGCAAACGTTTTGTACCCAAAAATGTTTTGCATAAAGCTTCCTATTCTTCCTAAGAATGCAAATCTTGACATTTTTTTTCTCCTACAACTGACAGATTTTCCCGGTTTTGCAATTTATTAGTCATAATTTTTGTTCTGAATTGTTAATATTGTTTCTGTATTCTGTTCTGGTCGTTCATTGTGCTAAATTTCAAAGAAAAGGCGCCCTCTAATGGAAATTTTGGAACTAAAATATATTTTTTAAAATTTCGTGAGCGTTTCTCTTGTATAGCCTATATACAAAAATTCAATGCATTCCGCTTACTCGTTTGCGTTGCAGGAGGTCGTTTACAGAGTTAGTTTAATTACACCCATCTGATATATATATGTTTGTTTAGTAGTAACAGAAACTGGAAAGGGATATGAGAAAATAGTTTCAATTCGTTATCGATGCAGTTACACATAAAATGTGCTACAATTTAAAAAATAAACAAAGAACTTCATTATTTTAACAAACATAAAAACTATTTCTTGTTTAAGAGTAGATGTATCGCATTGTAAATTTATCATTTATTGATTATAGTATTTTAGAACCGATTTGTCACACAAGCACGATTTTCTTTACTTTCTTATTTTAAATGTTATAATAAAAAGTGCACTCGTTTTGGTAAAATTACTCTAATAATTTTTAAGACAAACAGAAAAACAATGCAAATATTACTAGATTCAATACATTTGATTCAGAATAGGTTTTCAATTGTTCCGCCCACCCCATCCTCCCCTTGCGTATCATAGAAAAATGATCCAGATTGAAAGACTTAAAATTAAATAGAATGATTCTAAACTGATTATATTGATTCACATATGAATTACTCTCAACTCGGATTTCTTATTTATTTTAAACTAAATCATGTAAAGCTTTACTCTTTTTATAGTACAATTTTGTTCCAAGAGATCAGGTAATTTACAAAAAAACAATAAGTTTTGTCTTTTGATCAAAATATTTGCTAATTCCTTAGATGTTTATTACATATATAAAAAAATATCTTTCATTTGCATAGAAGTTAATCAAAATATCTTCCATGTCATGCTAAAACGAAAAATTGCAATATTCAAAATAGTTTACAAATTGTTTTAGAATACTGTTTATGTTTTAGACTGATAATATGTTTGACACATGAAAAATGTTTTGTTAGTGAGGACTTTTAGTACAGAGAATTGTTTTAAATCAAATAAATTATATTCTCAGATTATAAAATATAAATTACTTTCGCTCACACACAAGAATACGTGATTTTAAAAAAGAAATTAAAATCAAAAATCTTTTAAAAATTAAATTTTTTATGTAAGTTACAAATTGAAATAAATAATATAGAGTAATTTGAGTATATTATTACAAAAGAAATCAATCTGAATTTAATTTATATTAATTGCTTAAAATTTAAAACATATATTGACATATATAAATTGCATATTATATTAATTTAAATAAGTTTTTAAATAAAAGGCTTCATTTTCATTAAGGGATAATTAAATTTTCTATAAAAATTTGGTATCATCTTACAATTTTCTAAATTTTTCACCTTGTTTTGAACATTTTACAAAATTTAATTTCTCCGAGCGCTAACAGTCTTCAAAAAAAAAAAATTTAAAAGAAGATGCGGAGAAGTGAGGTCAACTTTAGAAAAATTCTAGAGTTAACTTTGCAGATGTTGATGTCATAGCAACTCGATCGATGGTAGACAGAAAATGGACAAGCCTTATTGTCTCCACATTTTTAACTTTTTCGGAACTTTTTTAGATCTTTTCTGTCTTCCGGTTCGTCTGCCATCGATCCCAAAGTCGGCGCCAACCACCCTTATTAATGTCACCTGATTCCATGGTTAGCCGCACTCTCTCCTAGCCGTTATTCATGAATTAAGTGATCTCTTCTTATGAAAACTTTGAAAAATCTTAAGCATAACAGAGCAATGAAATTATCTCTTTTTTTTTTCTCGCCCCCCCCCCCTCCCACCTCTTCAAAATCTATTTATATATTGTTTTTGCGAAAATTCTTTCTGTA
>BMAV01004379.1:159445-277930 GCA_019973955.1 Trichonephila inaurata madagascariensis | reverse complement strand
AGTGCGAGCTAATAGTAGGAATTGAAAAAAGTAGGAGCGAGTTTCTTTTCTTTTTTAATATCAGAACAAGTCAGCAAGAAAAATTTTGCGAATACGCAATTTTTTTTATAATGAATTGATGTTTTCTCAAGTTTTATTTTGAAATTATCAACTACTCTGCTTTAAGATTTGGCTACCTTGCTTCTTTAAACTAATTTCACATCCTTTTTCAAATGATAGCATCTGCTCATACTATTCACGAATCCATTTTCTAGGCATTGGTGCATTAAGTCCCTGTAGGTCGACGGTAGCACATTTGCATAGAAGTGATGCCTTAACTTTGGAATATCCTCTGTTTTATGCATCAGCTGAATGTTCCATTACAATGCACTGGAGCTCCAGCTAGTCTGTTATTTATCCGAAAGTATATCATTTGAATTTCGTATCATAAGGTATTTGCATTAGCAAATGAGTCCCATTCTGATACTTCTTTGGTGTATGAAAGTAGATAGATCTAAATGAAAGAACATCACCCAAAAATCCAATTGATGTAGAGTCATGTAGATTGGTGTAGCTTTTTTAATACGTAATATATTTAAAACGTGCATTCGTTTCAAATGAAGGTTAAATATGCTGGTAAGAATAACATCAGTTTTATGCATCGAATAAAAACTGTCTCATCTGATGAAAATAATAGAATATATCCCTGTTTTACCTTAAAGTATATTTTCAATTTTCCCCTCACAGATTCTGTAGCTCACTTTCGTATGAAACATACTGATAAGTTGAAATTCGCTATTTATAGATAAAAAAAACTATTTACTATTTGCCTACAAATTGTGAAAATACGAAAAATAAAAATTCTAACGACAAATTTGAATTAAATTACAGTGTTTGCAGTATTTGACCTACTTTTAATATAGTCGGTATTTCAAACAATATAAAAACAAATTTTTAATATTTACGTATACATAGAATGATTTCTTGATCATCTCTTACTGAATTATAAGGTTTCCTTACATTTCCTTAGTTATTGAATTTAAACCTTGTTTTCCTTAGAAAATGGTAAAGTTTCTAACTCTATTTATTTGATTTTGTCAAAAAAAAAACATGAAGGACAGATAATAAGATGAAAAATAATGACGCATATTTTGAAAATAATGAATGCATTAGAAACAATTCAGGTATAAAAGTTAACAGTTAAATATATCAAAAATCCGTCTCCCTCTCCTTAATTTTAAATTCTGGATATTCAGTTCGTTATAATTTGGAAGTACAAAAATACCGAAATGTTGCCCACGTAAAATGATTTTCTTCCAGATTATCTGTTAAAACATCCTTATTTGATTTACATTTCACTCTGAAGAAAATCGAGGGCTATTGGCAGCGGACCTCATAATTTTGAATCACAGTCAAGAAAAGAGGACAACACCTGAGTCGTCTCCTCCGTCTCCAAACTACGACTTCATCCAGAAGCTGGCACGCAACTCATCAAACTTCCATACCACTCCAACGTGAGAGCTTTGCCTCTCAACAGATGTAATGTAGATCATCTTCTTCTACACGGTGGGTTTTTAGTGACACTAGTACAACACCATCCATGAGTTCTCACGTCCGTGATTACTTAACTACCACGGCCCCTCTTTAATTCCTTACTAAATATTCGTAGCAAATAAAAAAGAAACAAACAAGAAAAATCTCTGGTTGTTTAATATTCAGTAAAAAAAAATGCTGTGGCTATGGTTTTAAAATTAAGAAAGAATAAAAATTTCTAACATTTTAAATCAAACCTTCTGCGATACATACCATTGTAATCAGAGGTATCAAAACATAAATAGGAAATGTACAAGTTATATTACAAAAACATGCATACTTTGAATAGATTCGGGGATATTTGTTCTTTTGTTGGTTTTCTTTAATTTTGAATTCTGTATTGTCTTTCGTATGGATACTGAGTTTACTATTCTGACATTTTTTGATTTTACTTTTTTTATTAACGTCTCGCTTCAAAGCTACACAAGGGCTCCAAACTTCCACATTAAGCCATTGTGGAAACATTTTTGAAACAGAATAGGAATGAATAACAGGAAGGATGGGAAGATTAACAATGAGGGAAATAAAATATTCTGTACTTTTACAAATAATACTTTGAACTTTCGAGCAATATTTATGAAGTAATTTTTTATCTTGTTTACACTTTTTATATGGTTTTAATACTTCTTAATTGGAATTTTACAGATAATAATATATCATTAAAAATTTGTCAATTTTAAAAATTAATTTTCAATATTTCTCAAAATTTATTCCTCTTTAACATACTGAACCCCTTAACTGTATTGTAAAAAAAATTATTGCAATTCTAACGAAAAAAAATTAAAATACATTTTTGAAAACGTAGGCTCAGGAGGAGGAAAATGGGCCCATGGGGTAAAGTGAGGGTATATTGAAAAACACTTGTTTTCTTTTTTCTAAATAAGGATATTTAGTTATTTCTTTTAGATTATAGTAAGTATTTAGATTATAGTAAGTATTTTAATTTTAGTTTCTGAAGTTGAGATAATAAGTTTGATGTTTATTATATAAATTCCTTAATTTGCTGATAGCAAATGGTATGTTAGTTTAAGCTGTTGATGAACTTTCTTCTAAAATCAATATTAACTGACAAAAACTATTAATTTTAGTCTAGACTTGTAGAGTAATATCTAAGGAACAGATCTACATAAAATATAAGAATAAATTTTATAATTCTATTTATCATGAGTAGTTTTTTAGGTGGGGTAATTTGTGGGTATGGTTAAGCTTACAGCTAAGTGTTGTATGATACAGGTATTTTTTACCTCAATGTTAACTGGTGAGGTTTTAACCAACGAAATGTTTTGGAAAAGTTGGCTACTGAATAAGGTGACCGTAAGACCAAATTCAATCAAGTAAATATAGAGAAGGATGTAAGAGGTACAGAAAGTTTTAATGAAGTAAAGCAAGGATCATGGGAAGGGGTTGAGTACCGGTCAAGAAGTCAATCAACTAAATTCATTGGACAAGTGATAAAAATTAATGAATTTTATCACATAAAATATCTGACCAGGTTACCATTGAGGGATTATACATTTTTCCTGCTATTGATGAAGATTGTGTAGAGTTCAGTAATATATACAACGTGAACCTAATTTTGATAGCCCTGGACATTATTTCTTTACTTAAATAATATGTAAAAAAATTTTTTTGCCCATTTGTACCATTAAATATAATCAAGACACAATCATTTCAGTGTATTCTTATTTCAAAAAAGAATATCTACATATTTTTATTTAAATATACACCAATTTTTGAACTACCCTTACTTTCCCCTATTATGAGATAAACTGGGGGTATCAAAACATGTTCTTTCAAATGTATCACTGTGAGAAAACAATCTAACAAAATTGAATGGCTATGCTTCATGTTTAATCTGTATGAATCCAATGTATAGGGTCAGGTGGGGAAAAGTGGGCTCATGGGGTAAAGTGGGAGTATATAGAAAAACACCTGTTTTCTCTTTTTAAATAAAGATATTTAGTTATTTCTTTTTTAGAGACATATATTGAGATTATAGTAAATATTTTCATTTTAGTTTCTGAAGTTTTCTACAAATTTGATGTTTACTAAGTTCCTTAAATGCTGTTTGCAAATGGCTTATTAGTTTAGGCTGCAGATGAACTTTCTTCTAAAATCAATATTAACTGGCAAAAACTATTAATTTTAGTTCAGACTTGTCGAGCAATATCTAAGGAACACATCCACATAAAAAGTTAAGAATAAATTGTATAATTCTATTTATCATGAGTTGTTTTTTTTAGCTGGGGTAATTTGGGGGTATGGTTAGGCTTAGTTAAGTGTTCTATGATAGGGACATTTTTTTACTTCTACGTTAACTTTAGCAAATGTCTAATACTCTATATTTTATATAATAAAAGGACTAAAACTATTAATTTACTTAGTATTTATTCACTAAGTAGTAATTTTAATACTGAAAAACATTTTGAAACCGTTAGATGTTGGAATGTTTTCTCCTATGAAAAAAGCTTGGAAGGAGAGTATGAAACATTGCTTTACAGAAAACAGATTACAAAAAATTTCTATTTCATCATCATTTCCATTTCTCTTGAAAAAGTTGCTTAAAAGAATGAAGTCGGAAAATGCAGTGAATGGATTTAAAGTATCAGGACTTTATCCTCTGAACAGAAAGGCCATCCAACACCGTATTCTTCTTACATATAACAGAAACAACTAAGAGCACATAGTAGAAGAACAGATTCTTCCACTACCATTGCATCTTCTGAAGCTCTGTGTCACTCAACTCACCTTTAAAGGATTAAAAAAAAAACAATAATACAAACTCTCTCTCCCACCCTATCGGTAAAAACAATTTCAGTCATTGAGAATTCAAAGAGAAAGCGAAAAAGAGTACAGAGTAAGACTGGTGAGGTTTTAACTAACAAAAATGCTTTGGAAAGGTTGACTGCTGAAGAAAGTGACCATAAGAACAAATTCCATCAAGTAAATATAAAGAAGGATGTAAAAGATACAGAAAGATTTTAAGTAAAGCAAGGATCATGGGTAGAAAGGTTGAGTACTGGTCAAGAAGTCAATCATCTAAATTCATTAGACAAGTGATAGAAATTAATGAGTTCTATCACAAAAAATATCTGACCAAGTTACCATTGGGGAATTCTTACACTTTTCCTGCTATTTATGAAGAAGGTTGTGTTGTGTTCAGTGATATATGCTGCATACTACAAGAACCTGATTTTGATAGCTGCGGTCATTGTTTCTTTAATTAAATAATTTGTGAAAAAAAATTTGCCCACTTGTTTCATTAAATATAATCAAGGCACATTTATTTCAGCGTATTCTTGTTTCAAAAAGAATATCTACCTTTTTTTTATTTAAATATACACCAATTTTAGAACTACCCCCCCTTCCCCCACCATGGGGTAAGCTGGGGGTATCAAAACATGCTCTTTCAAATGTATCACTGTGAGAAAACAATCTAACAAAATTGAATGACTATGCTTCATGTTTAATCTATATGTGTGTGTGAATCCATTGTATATCAAATGCATCAAAAGTTTCATTAAAATCAATTTAATAGTTTGATTTTAGGACCTCCTCTAAAAAAAAGCTTGATTTTACCCCCACTTTCCCCCACCTGACCCTACTGAATAAAATTAAAAAAAAATAGTGAAAAGAAAAAATGCTCAAACCGTTATAAGACTTCAATATTAAAACAATCTCTGAAAATCGCAAATAATTAAAAAGGTTGAAAGAAAAAAGAATATCCAAAAGAGAAAGAAAAAAATCGTATTCGAACTTAATTTATTTTTTTAACTAATGAAAAAAATCTACTATTTTAAAAACATTGTTGAACAATATTTTCCATTTACCAAACGACAATTCTATTTTACGAAGGTAACTCATTATACAAAAATTTAATGACGTCAAGTTATTAGCGAGATAACCAGTCACTGTAACATTCAATAATTTTTTTATTTACGAATTTACACATCAGTTTCAAAACAGACAGTTAAAAATGTTTTATTTCATCAATACAAAATACTGTAAAAATAAAATGGAAGTTTTAAGAAAAAATGGACAAAAACACCCACTACACTTTGGCATTTATTGCATAATTTGCATTAAATTTTTATTTTATTTTATTTTTATTTTTTGTGTGCAAACTATGCTAATTAAGAAACGTAAATAATTAGCCATTTGAAAATATATATTGTCATAGCATGAAGTATATGTTTTTCGAAAAATTTTCCTAATCTTTACAGACAGACATTAAATTACTTAAATATTGTATGAATTTTAATTTTGCAGAATATTCTTGTTTCAATAAAATTGACTGAGTTCTCTTGAATGCTTCTTTACAATTTAAACAAGTACAATTCTGATATGAAATGGATTATTAATAAGAACAATATTTTGCGCTGGCAAGAACTGGAACTGTGGTTCAGCTTACATAAAATAATACTTAAATTTCATATGTTATATGGCTCTCTTTAAAAAATGAAAATTAAGAAGATATAAGCAATCAGAGTTTCTTCAAAATTCGGTTTAGATCTCTTAAAAATTTCGATTTTAAGTTATTTTCCGTGTCTCAAGAAATATGACGTCATATCAGCTCACACTTATCTTTAAATGCAGTAAATTGTTTTTCATCTAGCTTTTCAAAAACCTATAAGTATTTCACTTCAGTCATAGTTAGTTATCGTTATATTTATTCTTTTTTTCAGAATTACAATTGCTTTTTGAATGAATAATAGTAAGAAAGATATTCTTTCAAAAGTTTGCATTTCACTTTTGGCAACGGGGTATTTCTTTGCAGGACTTTATAATATATTCAATCAAAATAAAGCTGCCTTTTTTTAATAATCCTAAGCTAAATTTCCATTTGATTTTTATGTTTCAGAAAATTTTTTGCTAAAATTAGTGTTAATGTTCTTATTTCTCTTCCAGTTCAGGCCTATGTACTGCTGATTGTAATTGGAACAAAGCTAAGCCTATTTTGTCTGTTTCAGATAGTTTTCCACTTCAATTAATGCTAATATAATTTTTTTTCTGGTTATTTTTAAGCTAAATTGGTTTCCCTTAAAAAGTTTGTAACTGTAGTTAATATCTGATTTAAAAAGTGTCCACTTAATTAAAAATTTCCAAATATACAGTTGAACCTGTTTTTGTGCGGTAGATAGGGATCGCATAAAAATAAGTGCCCCCAAAAAATATTCGAAAATTTCATAAATTCTTACATATAACAAGCAAATTCGTCGAAATACTGCAAAAAAAAATTTTTATGCGGTCACACAAAAATAGAATCGCTTAAAAAAGGACCGCATGAAAACAGGTTCTACTGTACATCTATTTTAGTAATCTGAAATTATATTTAGAGCACTTGTTTATTAGTCGCCAATTTAGCGAATTATTATCGTTCTATTAGATAACAGTTCGATACAGAAAAACAAGCTCTGACCCAATTTGATGCTTTTTCCTTCTCCGTCACTAAAAGCGTGGAGTAAATTAGGATTTCATTCAGAACTGCTAATGGTTAAGTTTCATTAAAACTATGCGAATTTTAGGTAATTATTGGTTATAGGGACCATGGATTGGCGACTACTCTTCTGAATCATCACCCAACAGATACGTTGGAAATACCCGATCAGGTACACACACACACTATAACGAAACATAATTTGGTGAGTTTTCTGCTTGTTTGGCTTCATGGTCCCTATAATTTTAACCTTTATGTTCCCTGTGAAGCCCAGTGGCTGAGTGGTAGCGTATGACTGACCACCTGACTGGATCATCTGCTAATGCACCTCAACGCCTAAGTCACGAATCTGCTCATGCACCGTACGAGGCATAGTGGGTCTTGGCCCTCTATGGGTACTGCGCCACTGAGTTTAGTTTAATTTCCCTATTTTATCGATTTTAGGAAGCCTTTTCACTGAAGTAGTGTTGTAATTTCTTTTTCTGTTTATAAGGCTATTTCATATTTATTGAAAAATGACGATAATTTTATTAAATTCACTATTACATATTATTGAGACTCGCATCAGGGCATGTTGATTGCTTAGATGATTATATAGATAAAGCGCAAAAACATGATGGTCCTATGAAATTTGGTATCTGAAGCTGTGGGTAATGTTAATAAACATCTCAAAGCGAGTTCAATATTTGCTTTGGAGTTTTTAAAATTCAATATTGAAGCCATTACTTTAGATTTTCTGCCTAGCTGTTAAACAAAATGTTGTAGACTTATACACTGTCTGAGAGATGCATTTTTTTTTTATAAAGAGGATTTTATATGGATTATGTAAACTAATCAGCCAATTTTTAGCAAATTTTTAAAAATGGGATAAAGCATGTTAATTTCCGATTCTTTTTTTTTTCTTTATTTTACTTTTAAATTTTTTCTTCCAGAAACCCACTGATTCAAATGACATGGAATTTATGCGGTATGCGAAATAAATCTTTCAACTTTTTTTAGAAAGACTGATGAGGATATAAATTCCCAGATTTTGAACAAATATTTAATTACGAGATCAGTAAGCAAGTCCCCCCCCCCCACTTTTTTTAAAAGAAAAAGTAAAGGCGAATTGTTTCGCATTGTTTTAATGTATATTTGATCGCACGACTTTATGGCAAATTTTGCAAGCTTAATTTTTTTTATTTCTTCATCTGTGCTTTGAAGCAAAGTAGCGAATCTTTTTCAAATAGATCATCACAAAAATGAATTCTTTTTTTTTCAAATTCGCTGAGCATTTCTTAAAGAATATTAAAAAATGGGCCACCATTTAAGAAACTATTTTGTAGCGATATCTAAATAAAAGCCATTAACAGCCTCCGAAAAGAGGTGATCAGATTTGTCTAGTGGATATGTTACTAGGCTACGAATACGAAGATCGAAGGGTTCTTACCTCTACAATTTTAATTTTTTGGATATGCTGTTCTACATCAAATTGGACATACAAGCTAACTGGAGAAATTCATAAATTCAGCTATAAAAAAAGGTCACACTTGCTTGCTGAATTTTATTTTTAAGAATTTGGACCATTATCAGAAAGGGGAATCTATCTAGTACACACACACATGTATATATCTTTATATATGTAATTCTTCTGTGCGTGTGTATGTGACTGAACTCCTCCTAAGCGGCTGGACCGATTTTGATGACATCTTTTGAGTAGGTTCAAGTGGATTCGAGAATGGTTTAGATTCACAATTCGGTCCAATATCGCAATTAGTCAAAAAGATATTAATTAAAAACCTTAAGACACATATTTGTTTTACCCCTGTGTGCTGTTTATTCTACTAATGCGCGGCAAGAAAAAAAAGAAATAAGAGGGGAGAATTTTCCGATATTTTCGCCGTTTTCAAAATTTCAATCTAATTTTTCTATCAAATTCAAAGAAAAAATAATTACAGAACTAGAAAGATTATTCATTTCACCACGATACGATATATATCTTTATATATATAATTCTTCTGTGCGTGTGTATGGGATTGAACTACTCCTAAACGGCTAGACCGATTTGGGTGATATTTTTTGTGTGGGTTCAAGTGTATTCGAGAATGATTTAGATTCACAATTAGGTCAGATATCGCAATTAGTTAAAAACGCGTGAGTTTTCCTCACGTTTACGTAAGTGTAAGGGCACGTGATTGTTCATAAAAAATCCTGGGCAGTATTCTTGAGACCACTATTTTGAGCCTCAAAATTCCAGGCGAAATTGTACTTCTACCACAGATCCAAATGATTCTTTCAGACTCATCTACCCATTCAAATGTTTGCAATTTCCAATTCGCTTGGCATTTGCTATGACAACAAAAAATATGCCTGTTATGAAAATAGCTCGAGTTTTATCTTTTTTACCCTTTAATCAAAACAAGTTTAAGTTTCTATTCAGAATAGTTTCTATATTCAACTTAGTTCATAGTAAATCCATTCTCACACGCAATCGATAATTTGAATTGTGGTAACTGTACTTGTGATATGATGTCAAGTATTGTAATAACTTTCTTTGTAAAAAATTTCATCAAGGTCCAGATTGCAACAACTTATTCAAAAGAATTTGTAATTTTCGGATTTAAGATGTGTGCACAGGACAACGTCTGTTATCTATGATAAAAGGGAAGCATTTAGCTTCAATGTCATAAAGATACCGAACTTCAATAGCTGCTTACATATATCAATGTTTAGAAATATAATTTTAAATTTTTTTATGATAAATAATATTTTAACTACACACAATATTGATAAATTATAGAACATCCAGAAATTTCTATTTTGTTGCATACAGAATGATTATCCCATCAACTTCTTGACAAAATACATAGATCAAAAATATTTCTTAAAAATATTTTTAAACTCATATATGTACAAATCCACCACACAACATTAGGTCCACAAAGTCAGCTTGTTAGTGGTCCAGCTGTGAAGAATATGTGCATTCCACACACAGAATACATTATAGTATACACATAGACCAATATTTACACAACTACACTTTAAAATTATTTATGACCAATCAAACGCTTATGACCAATCAAGCAACTTTTTTGCATGCAATCTGATTTGCATCTAATACCAAATGATTGAACTCTGGTGTGAGATTATGAATCATTTGGATTGACATGGCATTAGTGGGTGTTGTGAGCAAAATATAGGAGTGGTAATTGTATTAAATATGAGAGAAAAATCGTTCAAAATTTGTGAATTGAATTATTGATAGAATGCTTTTTGGTGAGTTTTTAATGATTTACGCTATTCATTTGTGAAAATACTTGGTTTTTAATTTGAACTTTCGGATTTTAGACATTTTTCTACCTAAGGATGAGTGCGTCATCTTTGGTGTTAGAGGGTTCACTTATATTATATATATATATGTATATATATATATGCAATTAATTATTTTAGAATTTTAATATTTTAATATAATATCTTTCAGAATGCGATGGCGAATAGTTTAATTTTTCAAGTTTAATGGTTTAATTTTAACTATTTAATTTTTAAATTTTAACTTTTTAATTTTTAAATTTTTGAGAATTGGATATTTTACGATTAATTTACCAAGTTGCAATAGGGGGAAGGTTGGCGCCATCAAACTAGTTTAACCCCACTTATCGGTCCTAAGTCCGAGGTTGCACTTGGATATTTTATAAATTTTTATTTTTTAATTTTTTAATTTTGTTTGAAAACGTTGGAATTTTGTCTTCTATATTCTCCATTGATATTTTGAAATGGGATTTTATGCTATAGGATTCATTTGGTTTCGATTTTTTGATTGATTCCTGTGTTGTGATTGAATTATATATATTTAAATATATATATATATATATATAGTGTGTGTGTGTTAGAGTTGGTTTCGATTCACACAGTGTTACATCACAAAACAAAGATATTCATATTGACTGAGGTAAGTTATTGAATTTAGTTTGCTTATTGTGTTTTTTTTTTTTAAGTTTTGACTGTTCATACAATGACCCTCCTTTTTAGTTTAATTATTTAATAGATTAATGTAAGATTATACACGTGCAATAGTTAGGCTTGAGTTTTTTTTTCAATTATGATTTATTTACTGCAATTTTTCGTCCATAAATAAATTTTCTGTTGAAGGGGAAGGTTGGAATTGCATAAAGCAAGCTTAGCCACACTTGATCGCTTTAAGTCGGTGACAGCTCTAGGAAACATAATTGCTTTTCATTTTGATCAATTGACTTTAAATTCATATGTATTGGTTTGCTGTTCTTCGTTTTCACTCCCAGAATTTTTCTTTGCTCTTTACGTAGGATAATTTATTATATTTATTTTAGGAACTAATTTGTTATCAGTACGCTACGCGTCAAACGTCTTTTTTGCGCGGTTTTCAAATCGAGCCAAATAAGTTCTTGTCATCCAATAGTTTTAGTCCAAGATGACGGACTAGTACTAAGAATTTGACATGAAAATAATTTAAAAGAATGGCTTATTCCATACGAAAGTGTTTAATTACATAGATTTTAAAAGCGAAAAAGATATATTAAGCAAAAATGTAAATTAATTTTTTTTGTGGAAAACACATCGAAAAAAAAAAGTACATACTAGGATTTAAAAAAATAGAATATGAGGAATTTAGAAATGCTACGCAAAAAGATAGAAACAATTCTAAAAAACTGAATTTGGGAAAAAGTTTTAAAAAAATGATTAAGAAAATTCCGAGTTCTTTATAAATTTTCTCGAATGAGGAACGATTAAATATTCATTAATGAAAGTAAAATTTAAATGAAGTAAAGCGAAAATTTGGAATTAACAGAAAAAGAATTATGCCTGGTAGACTTGCAATTGTGGCCGAGCTAATTTGCACCGTATAAGATTCGCAATAAAGTATACGATCGTCGAATTTCTTATCCTGTCTGTAAACAATTTTCATTTCGCTGAGTTACTTATCACATGTCTGGACGGCCAAAATAAGCGAAATCTTAATCAAGTAATGAGAAAATAAATAAAAAAAAATGGAACTCAACAAAACAAAAATAAAATTTTTTTAAAAAAGAAAGGGCGAATTCAGCAATCTTTTCGGTCCATGAAAATTGAAAGCGGAGCCCTCATATTCTTTTTTAAAAGATCCTGTCATTCATCATTAATGTTCGAAATATCCATGTTTGAATAAAAAACATTAAACAAAAGCTATAATCTAGCCAACGTAAAGTATGGAAATCGATAACTTGTAAAAAATTGAATTAAAATCGTCTAAAAATAATACCGTTAGCGCTATAAAAATAGAACAATAAAAAATAATCATAATATTAACGATAGCAACAGTACCAAAATTGAAAAATCAAGGTAACTTTATTGTAATGTTATCGCCCAACTTGGGGTATATTAACATCTCTTGGCATGTAGAAACCTGATAACTAATTAGAACCAAATTTAAATTATATTCCGTTTCAAAAGTACCGAGTTATATTTGAAAGGTGTTCTTTTGAATTTTTCATTGGCAATGCTATTCTGTTACAGTGATTTTATTAAGTTATACTATTATAACCTATTATAATCGAATAATTAATATGAAGAAAATGAAAGTAATTTTTATTTACTTATTTTATTAAAATTTTTTTGAGGAACCTGAATTCTCTCTAACTTAATTAATTCTAGGAAATCATGACATGAAACAATTACCGAAAATATATGAAAATACATAATAACACATAGATTATAATGCACAGCTAACCATTCATTTTTATACTAAAAGAAAAAAATCTTTATAAAGAATAATGTAAAGTATGTAAATGTGTAAAAAAAAAAAGAAATATCGCAAAAGGTAATTGCATTACGAAGCCTTTATCAATTTTATTTTTCAGAAGTAAAAAAAAAGCTATATTCACTTTGAAATCATATTTTATTTTTAAAAACTCTTCAGTAAAAAAGTTTGAACAGCTATTATAAAAAATATTTTGAATTAAAAGTACTTACCCTCTAGAAAAATTATGATGATATAATTCAACTTTTAGTTTAATGGTAGTTTTTCTTAATTCTGACTCGTAAGATAGAATACTGATAATTTTCACCATTTTTTTAGTAATTAATCTTCGAAAACGCGCAACCGGCAGACGAATAATTTCATTTAAGGTTTCAGTGTTGCCACTCACTTTAAAAATAAATATTATATATATATATATATATATTTTTTTTTTGGATAAACCAATTTCACAGAATATTAAAAGTTAATTCGTTCAATTATTTATTTTTACAGAAATAGAAATTGCTGTTATTCAATTAATTTTATGAATTATAGGGGTAAATATATTTAGACAATTTAAGTTATTTTTTTCTTCGTAAATTTACATACATCACTAGCTATATAAATTTTTTTTTGCAAAATCGTCTTAGTATTCACCTCAGTTTGGAATTTGTAAAAATTGATAAAAGGCAGACGATAAAATTTAAATTGAAGAACACAGTAAGCTTTTATCAAACGGGAAATACATGGAACAATGTAAAAAAGAGTCTTCGTAAGGTAATTATAAATTATAAATTATTTTAATTAGAATAAAATTTCGATTTAAATTTCATTTCCATTTTTTCGAAGGAAATCGTTTTATTTTTCACTAAAAAATTTGTCTTATTTATATTTTAACTAAAAGTTTGTGTCGATTTTATGATTAGAAATATTAACTTTTGCTTATAATTCAAAGAATTATAAACAAAAAGTAAATTATGGCGTCTCGCTCAAGATTGATCTGCAGATTGGGAGGAAAAGAAAAATTTCTCTCTCATATTAGAATTTTCCTTCAAAAATAATACAACTTAAGTAAAAAATCAAACGTTTTGCTCAAAAAATTTCTTAAATTATATCTTTATGCTATTATCAACTTAACTATACTTTTCTTTTTCTTTTTAAGGCAGTGAATACCTTTTTTTGTTTGTTTGTTGGAAAAAAACACTTTTTAAATGTGATAAATATGGATTTTACAAAAATCATTGGATACATTAAAAATTTATAAATACTGAAATTACGAAAATATTTATTTTGAAAGATTTGGAGAATTGCAAAAGTAAAAAGGAATTTATATTTCATGATAATTTATTATGAAATTATATTATCTGGCATTTTACAAAAAAATGAAGTAAATCATTAATCACAACATTAATGACAAATCAATATCTGAAATCTTGTGTCCCAAATATTTAGATAAGTTCTTAAATTATGCAAAATTTGAATGCCCTGTCATTCAAGATGTTATTTTACTTATATTATTATTATACTTTATTTTATTATTTAACTTAAATTTTTTTAGTGTAATTAATTTTATATTTTGTTTCTAGTTATATTTTAATTTTGTCTTTTCTCATTGAGAAGCATTCTCATTTTCTAAAATTTGGGGACATACCCTATATGTATATAATACAGCTTTTTTTATAGTTGTGGTTGAATCTCTTTTCCATTTAATTTTTACTCTTTATTATGTTTCCTATCTAGATATGTTCTACTAGATTTAAATCGCTCAATTTCTTAGTAATAGAAATCCAAATTAAGGCAACCATAGATGTTTGAACGAAGATGTGTCTCACGAATGACTCAAATTATCGTCGGAATAAAATATAAAAATTTCAGCCTAATTTTTTTTCTATATTTTTATTCTTTTTTATTTAATTAAGTTATTTGTTTGAAATACAGCCGAACCTCCATATTACGAACCTCTATATTGCGAATTTTTCTATATAGCGAGCTTTTTTCTGGAACCAAGAACATTTCACAATTTACTTTGTAAAATAACCTGCCAATAGCGAAGTGCATTTTCTATATAACGAACCTTTTCTCTTGTGATTCAATTTTTTTTCCTTCCTATTTTTGAAATATTTCTCGACATTTCGAGTTATTCTGTCTTTTAGCACATTTTATGGTGATCATAAATCTTGAACCGGTTTTATTAAGTGCCGAGAGCAATAGAATTCTGGGCATTTCATCCAACAAGTGCAACCTTTGACCCCCATTGTCCAGTTAACTGGAAACATCTTCGATATTCCCTTTCACACTCAATGGAGTCTCGTGTCCTTCAACTAGTCTTCTTTCATTTGCAGTATTGATCAGTCGTACTGGTAACGTCGTTTCTTGTAGCTCGCAAATGTCAAAACGTAACAACTTGAGCATTAAAGAAAAAAATTTAATTCTTCAGGAAGTGGATAAAGGCGTCAAAAAACTTTTCTTGCAGTTTTTCTTTCTTTTTTTTTTATAGGAAAGGTATATAAAATAAGTATATATTGATTTACAAAAAGGTGTAGATAAGTACTTTTTTAATATATAGTGTTTATGAATCAAAAAATTTTTTTATGTGGTTTATAAAGAAAATTAAAAGATGAACCTCTATGTAACGAATTTTCTATAGAACAAAATTTTTTACGGATTTTAGCGACTTCGTTATATAGAGGTCCGACTGTATTTCAATAAGCCAAATGATTCGTCATGAGTTCAATAAATTCGATCTTTTACTTTCCCAAGAAGTCAACAGCTATTTTCTCACGGGTACATTTCCATCCCTTTACGTTAGAGCTAAAATAAGTGCTTTTTTTTATTTACGGATCTTTATTCATTACCATTTAACCCTTTTTCAATTCCTACTATTAGCTCGCACTGTCTATATGTTTATTTATTTATATATTTGTATATTTATTTATTTATCTTGGTGGAATTTTCAATCGTTAATAAAATACGTTTTAAAGCGCTGAATTGAGCTGAAATATTAAATACAGGTTCATTTTGGATGACAATACAATAATTTAATTATAATCAATAAAAATTAATTGATTAAAACTAATTATTTAAAGAATTAAAAATACAGCCACGTTGGCGATTTAGCGACCCTTTTGGCGTGTCAAAACTTGAAAAAGGTTTTTTTCTCACGTGTTAAAACATTCATTTGGACTGAAATTAAAAGGACAATACGATACTTTAATGATAATTAAAAAAACTAATTACCACTTAATGTTGTGATTCTGTGTCCTATGTATATACATATTTATATTAGTTGTAACTATATAATAAAAAGTAGCTAAAATAAAATTTTTCTTTGTTGATCTAAGTAGGAATTGACTTAAAAACTTTTTTATATGACTGGTTTTATCATCAGATCCTACATTATTGCATCTATATTCATCGATAAGGAGAACGTCATTACACTATATTATAGGTTTGCTTATCATGACTTATTTCAGCCGCTTATTTTTCACACACACAGACAAAACTATTTTGGGGGAGGGTCAAAATGCTCATGACAGCTCAATATATTTGATTATTCACCTTTTAATTTCTTCAGAAATGGTGGATGTGAATTTTGAAGAGAATTCGAGACCAAAATGTAAAAGTTGATGACTGCCTGTTACTTTGAGTCAGCAAGAATGAATTATCTCATTCCCTTGTTTTAAAATTCTGCTCTTTTTTTATAAAGCTTTTTATTACTGGAAAAAGGGAAATCTATCAATAAAAATATTTTCTATTAAAATTATTTCTTCTACAATTAAGAAGTTTTTGAGAAAATCATTCATCATATCCATAGAGGACACTATTTAACAACCTTTTGATAACAAAATCCGAAGAAAATTAAATTTAAAGCCGTTTATATAAAACTTTGCCATGTCAAATAAATATGTTTAAAAAAAACTCTAAAGCGTTTTTTTTTTTTTTTATTTTTGCCATTTATTATATGGGAAAGCAAAGCTTGGGAATCTTTGATTATACTTTTAACATAGGTGATTATGTTTTTCAAGCTGTGATATATTTTACTATTAATAATGTTTTTTAATGTAAAAATGGGTTCCTTATTATAAAAATTAGATGCTTAATTTTATTTAGTATTACTTTGAGACTATATAGAAAATATTTTTTACAAATTAAAATATAATTACGAGGTACGTCCAATTTCCTAAATGAATTCATGTATCCAATCACTTTTAGTAGTTTCTGCATGCATATCTGAATAATTTTTTAAATCTTGTCATTTAAGTGCTTTTGTTTATTATTTTTTCAATACACGAAAAAAAATGTTTTAAAAATCTTACATAAATCAGGCTAACATAAAATAACTATTTTTAAAAAAATATTTTCTTTCATAACTTCATCACAAATTTAATAAGTATTTGTATTTATTCTATTTCTAATGGGGCTGTGGATTGATGTTTTACCATTGCAGAGCAAGTACACTCCCTGTTCGTTGGTATCTCTTTTTAGTGCTGCACCATATAGGTGGAATACCAATCTCTACAGGTAATTTTGATGCCATTTCCTCCCCAGGGGAAGGCATCTGAGCTCTGACAATGCGAAATCATACTTAGATATTTAATTTTGCCCAGAGCACCCAAACCAAACAGCCACTCAAGGGATCTTTTACATGCCACATAATCATGCGTCATGGACGCTGATGATTTTCTGTATCATGAAAATCATCGACTTAGGCCGGGGTCGAACCCGCAACCTCAGGCGTACAAGGCCTGTAACAAACCAACTACGCCACCCAGCCGGCATTAGTAGTTCTATTGAGTATTGTATTGAGTCTAGATCTCCAAGAGTCGCTTCATATAAGTGCCATTTGACTATTTCTCTAAATTTTATCTCCCATTATTATATTGTGTATGTACAGGGTGATTCGCTATGAGACCGACAAACTTGCACGGTGTCGAGAGTAAAGTAGAGGCAGTAGAGAGTAAAGAGACAACTCGGAAACACATAGAGATGCAGGGTCGCAATTGCCGTTGTTGCGAGCTATGGTGCAAAGATGGAAAAAAGAGCAAAAACTGCAACACATTAATGGGGCAGAAAATATTTTATTGAAAGGTTGTTTTTCAATAGGTGATTGAAATTGTGACCAAAAGTCATCTGATAGGCCTAACAGCGGAGCATGAGGTAACATATGCTCTGGAAAATTTCTCCCGGCAGTCTTGAGGTAGTTGATGCTGAACAGAAGTTTTCGTGAACACCGATCCTGCTGAAAGTCGCAATTTGCGATTCCTTACCGAAGGTAATAGGATGAACTCGTATTCAAACGTGGAACTGGTCGACATTCTGATCGTGTACAGAGTTGCATATTGTAACAGACACGCCGCTCGGAGTCTGTACTAGGAATGTTACTCTAACTGGCGCATTTCACATCACACGACCTTCACAAATATGAACAAAAGGTTACCTGAGATGCGTTCTTTAACGAGAGCTACAATGAATCGATAGCGAATGACGAGGACATTTGGCAATGAGGAGGTGATCATATGTCTAGTAGATGACAATCCGAGTACGAGTACTCGAGGGATAGCCCGCTGTCAGGCTTACTAGACGACTTCTGGTGGTAATTTAGAACACCTGTCAAAGAACAACTTTTCAATAAAATGTTTTTTGTTCCATTCATGTATTGCTGTTTCTGTTCTTTTTCTCTACTTTTTTGTGCCATAGATCGCAACTGCGACAATTGCAACCCTTCATTCCTATATGATTTTATGTCGCCTCTGAACCCTCTACACACCCTGCAAGTTTGTCGATCTGGTAGCGAATCATATATATATATATATATATATATATATATATATATCATAATTTTTTAAATACTTTGATTGTTTCTCTTTAAATGTTCATCCTTACTCATTTTGTTGATTGGTATTGTAGCTTCTTTTATAGTTTAGCAAAATAATTTACTGCTAAGTTTAATATAATCAATGAGAGAGAGCCTTCTATCAAATCTCTACTTTTGAAGATGCGTTTATCTTAAATTCAAAAAAGGTATATAAATGATGCAATCATATCATGAGGGAAATCTGTTAATATTACATTGCAATTATTTTCACTTTAGAGTGAAAAAAAATGAATTGGAATAAAAATTAGTCTTTTTTAAAAACGTTTTTTGAAATTTAAACTATTATTAGTACTTTTTCTGTGAAGGGTGGGGGGAGCATAGTTCAATAAATTTATGATTTGATGAATTCTTATTCAGTTACGAAATTTTTTTTGTGGAAATAAGAATTCCTTTTCGGAAATCATGTGTAGTCCATTTCTGTGATGTATGACTTATTTGTAATTTCAAATATCTACTTTCAGAAAAGTGTTTCCTTTACCCCCCCCCTTCCCCCCGTTCACGTGTATGTGTGTGTACAATGGGATTCTTTCGCACATACCCTCAGGAATTATTCTGCATACTCCACTTTTAAAATAACTGGATTATAAAAGTTTGAAAGGGTTCATAGCTAGTGATGTTGAAGTCGTTCCGTATTTCAGATTCAACATGCAGAGAGACTGATACACATTAAATCTGTCAAGATTCGGAATCCTCCCGTTATCGTGGCTTGAGAAGTGGGATTCCGGCCCAGATGCTGACCTCGAGGGATATACCAATTTAAGTGTTGTATTGGCAATAATTAGTGCTCTTCCTGGTTTTGGGTAGAAAAAGATAGCCGGAAGAATTCTATAAACCAAACACTGTGAATTGGGATAGTTATCTTTTGTAACTCATATAACCTACACGTATAATACAATCAATCATTCATTACACACACAAATTAATAAGAAAAGGTTAAGTTTAATTTTTTTAATGTTATTGCATTATTACATGTTATAATGATATAGATTTTAGTTTTCAAAGACTTTTTCATAAGATTAAAGAATTTTCAACTGATTCTTGGTTTGAATATTGTAAAAAAAAATTTGAGTCTCGAATTTTTTAAACAACTTTATTTGAACCAGCACCTCCCATTCTGAAGAGTCTTTTTGTCACTATTAACTTCGATGTATACTTAAATATTCAGTTCTTATTATGTCATACTACTGTTGTTCATGAAATCAAATTCAGAACATGCAGCATAGGAGCTGTAAAGAATTTACTTTATGCGTACGTGTGCAAATATAAATAAAAAGTAACTTCATTTATTTTGCATCCACTATTTGCTTAATGCAGAGTTTTTTAGCTTCTTAAAAAAAGGTAGTCATCCAGAAGTTTCTTAGTTAAAAATATACACACAAATAGAAATGTTCTCGGAATATAATAGTCCACTATCATATGCTTACCTTGTTTTTTAATCCGATGAGCAATAACACTATGAGACTCATTTTAAGGTGACTTTGTATAGCTCGTATCGTATCACATGGATGATCTTGCAATTTTCCTTCTTTAGAAATCCAATAGTGCTACAATTATATATATATATATAATCACAGTATATGATAAGATATAAAATTGCAGAAGTGTTTCTATGTCGTAAGAAAGGCCATCCTTTGTTCGGCAGATTAATGCTTTCTTTCTTTTTTTTTAATAAAAAGGACTCAGTGCCCTCTCTTTTGTTTTTTACCTTGCCCGTGGTAGGAATGCGTAAACATGTTGAAGTAGACATTTGTCAAAAATTTAAGCCTTTCCCTGCCCACCAAGTAGATTGTCGGCAAATAAGAAAGAAAGGAATAATCGTCTGTGTCTAGACTGGGTGGGGATGGACTTTGGAAAAAGTGCCGACCGGAGGTCATCTGGAGGCGGATGGGAGTCTCCCCGGACACCAGACGTTGTTTCTCTCTCGACCCATCAAAGGGGCCGATAGAAAAGGCACATTAACAGAATACGTATCGCGGAACGAAAGGGTTTTTTCTTCCTTCGAAAGTGAACTGAGTCCGGGTGCAAGTCTCGCATAAGCAAGTTTGAAAAGGGAAGAAAAATTGGTCAAAAAGTTTTTATAAATTCGCATCATACCAAGATAAGATTTGTATGATGTCGATCAGATTTGATCGGAGATCAAAAACAAGGAAATGGACAACATGGCATTGCATCAATATGGAGAAAATATACAGAATGTTATGAAGTGACTCAACTCTTTAAATACAGAGAAAAGGACATTTTTGCATGCATTTTTTTCAAACATATAATTGGACAACTAGGATAAAAATGTTGCATACCATAGTATTAATCGTAATGCTGAATATCAGATATAAATGACTTCTAATTAGGGCTCTTGTTATCCTCTTGGTTCATTAATAACTAATTTAATTATCATTTAAGATTTTGAAAAAATAATAAGGAATTATTGCATTTATTTAGGCTGCTTATAAGTTTTTATTAAAAAAAAAGCAATTTCCTTCTAACATCAAAATAGTCTTTACATCTAATAGAAATTTTCCTTTTGGAAAAAACTTTAAAAAAACAAAACAAAAAAACAACAAAAAAAAAAGACAGGAAGAACAATGGACGTAATCTGCAAGATAAACGATATCGTGCCTAGCCCGGAAGGCATAACTAAATTGTAATAACTATCCCACCTTCATAAGCAATCTCAAGGACAAACTTTATATCCGCCTTTTATAAAACAGAGAAATCCTATTAATCAGTCTAGTCTGGAAACTGGAAAACAGATGGGAAAATATTATTGGAAATCTTAACGATCTTGACATAGATGGAATGTAGAACATTCAATTACAAAAAATAGAAAATATAACCTTTTCAATTTTACTAAAGAATATTAAATTTTTAGTTTAGATATATCTACGTATTAGAATAATTTATCACCACATATTTGTGAAAGAGTATTATAATCAGGCAAATAAATTTTGTTAAATGACACTAAAACATGTTTCAGATATTCATGATCCTGTAAATTCGTAATAATCCGTCTAAAATGACATAATTACTTTATAATTAATATGTCATAATTACTTTATAATTAATGTAATGATAGACGACCATATTTAAAATTTTGTAAAATACAATCAGAATATTTAAGATAATATTGATATTTTTAAGGAGAGAGATCACCTCTTTTTTTACCTGAGAATTTATAACTTTTAGAAGTAACTTATTTTCCCACTTTTTCCATCTTTGATGTTATACGAAAATTAATAAAAGGCATGTATTAGTATTAAAAACCCTATGATTTTAAAACCGTACAAGAAATTAAGCTCAAATACTCTGTAAGCGATAAAATAAAAGAGTACAGAAAAATGTGGTACATAAAAGCCAATGCATTCTGTGATATTTAATAACCAGTTTGTGGCATTTTTTGCTTGTGTAATCCCTTTAAACAGAAAAATTTCTTCTGCCCACCCCCCCTCTTATAACTATCATAGAGAATCACTTTATCATTAGATGTCAAAGAAAAATTTTTGCCAAAGAAAAATTTAAATGTATTACATGACAGAAGTTAATTCCTAATCAATTGTTCATCAAATTTCTTAGATTTAAACAATTGGAAGCTTTCTAAAATATTTAAACTTTAAATGTTTATTTAGAGTTTCTTTACATGTAAACCAAAATATATCTCCACTGTTATTTATTTTTTACTTAGGTAATATAAATAATACAACAGTATACAGGGGGGTTATCAAAATAATGGAAACAATCGTGAATAAAATAATATAAATATAATAATAGTTATCAATGTTTTTTTTAATAAAAAGAAATGTATATATTCTGGGTGTAGAGTGGTAGCTTTATTGCGATTCTGTAAGTCTTGGTATTTTTTTTTCCAAAAGCTTAAAATGTCGGGCCTCTCTGATTTTCTACGAGGCCAAATCTATCTGGACCAAGTGTGACCGAAACGTCTCAACTTTTAGGCGTTTCTAGAAGTCATTGCAACGTACACACAGGCGTCTTAAGTCATGACAATATGCTCACTGCCCAGCAAGACAAGATCGACAAAGCAAAATAGTGGTCAGAAAGAAAGCTCAAAGAAAGACACCGAAGGGTATTGAAGCAGATTGTAATGTCTAAAAAACTGCAGCACAAAAATGATCGCAAAGCTCAATCAGCATCTGGATTCTCCAGTGTCAATGATTACAGTTGGAAGACAAGTTCATAAGCAGAATATTCACGGCAGAGCAGCAATTCCCAAGCCACTTGTCGCATGTGTTAATCCCAAACGTCGTATCTACAGTGATATCACATTTACAAAATTTGTTCGATTGATAAGTGGAAGAAAGTAATATGGTAGGACGAATCGTCTTTCACATTTTCCCCTACAACAGGACGGGTGCACGTTTGGAAGACATCTGCACACGCATATGATTGTGATTGTCACCTTCAAACGGTCAGACATAAAGATGGATCTGTCATGATATGAGCAACCGTATCAAGGTTTTTTTCTGGATCAATCCCAACCCTGAAAGGAGGGTTCCCTGGGGAGATATATATAGAGAAATTTTAGCTGACCAGGTTCATCCTATGATGCAAACTTTGTTTCCCGCAGGAGATGGAATTTTCCAGGATGATGATGCACCTATCCGTGCAGCTGGACTTGTCCAATCATGGTTTGATGAACCCCAGGATGAAATTAAATATCTACCTTTGCGCACACAGTCACCCGACCATAATATAATTCAACTGTTAGGATTTATTTTAGAGAGTTTAATACGAAATCGATATCCTCCACCGGCATCTCTCCCAGAACTTTCCCAATATATCCATCAAGAATGGTACAATATTCCTCTAAACACTCATCACCTGCATGAAAAAATATTCCTAGGCAAATTCAAACTGTATAACATGTCAAAGGTGGTCCTACGCCATATTAATAAAGGATTCTTTATAAATACTAGGTGTTTCCATTATTTTGATAACCACCTTTATACACAAGAATATTATAGGACATAGAAAAGAATTTTATAGGTAATTTATAAGATATTACAGAAATGTATATAATTCACAATATATATTATTCAGTAAATGCTGATAGCTTCAATTCTCACATAAAAACTTTAAACTTTCCTAGGAAATCACATAATGACGCTTTTGAAATTAAAATCATATGTGATTTGGTCGTGCCAATCAAAATACATGACTATCGTGTGAAAAATGCTTATGTTCTGAAATTTAGTTTTGATTGTTTGCTTTTTATTGGTTATATCTCAAATAAAAAATTGATCGAGTATGTTTAAGGCTGAGATAAAATATTGTGATTTTTACAAAGTATCAAACTTTTTAAATTCATAAATTAACGAATATTATGATAAATTACAGATTTGCAAACTGAGAACATATGGAAATTTGTTTGTCTTAAATTAGGGCAGTATCATGATTAAGAGTCTCTCACTCTCATTTGACTGTTAAAGACATAAATCATTCCTAAAGAACAATTTTAAAATTAATAAATTCCAAATCAGTTTTAGCAAATGAGTCATGAATATCAGATTAAACTCAATCATATTGCATCTAGGTAACCTAGTTTGCCAGATAATCAATCATAGGTGGTTTAAGATCCAACCCTTCTGGTAACTTAACCAATAAGATTTTAAACAAAAATAGCAAAGTTAAATTGGATAAAATGCATAGAAAAAGAATAATTTTTAATATCTCTTCTAACGATGTTAGTGTCTGGATATTATGCACAAAAATGTTATTTAAAACTATATAAAATGGGTCGTAAATTCTCAAATTTGCTGTTTAAACTTAAAAAAAAACTTTTGCAATGCATTTAAAATATAATGAATAAATTTAAATTAGAATGATAAAAACAGAATTAAAAAATTTAGGTCCATACGATGTTACAAGTATTTAGATTACAAATTAAAATTTTGAGTTTTAGAGAGACAAAAATGCCCGATATTATATATATACAAAATAGATATCAATAAAGGATAATAAGAACATGAACGAGAGAAAATTGTTTAATATTTTTCTCATTTTGTTTGTTTAGTATTCTCTATTAAGTCCTAAATAATGAAAAAGTTATAAATAAAATAAAAGAATTAAAAAAAACAATTTAAATAATAATGTTAAATTGACGTCACATTCCACACACAAAATCTGAACCCTTTTGATACTTTTGAAACAAACTCATGTTATATTAAAAATATTATTTTTTTATAAAGTTTCCATTGTACTCCTTAACTATTCTTCTATATAGGAAAGTAAAAGTTAATTTGATTAATTTCTGTTTCCAAATGGTTGAAATAATCCAGAATATTTACAAGAAACTTTTTCTTAAAATTCGGTTATTCAATAACTATTGTCTAAATTAACCTTATTTTATAAAAATAAAGCATAAGAAAGCTGTTCTTACATTAATTCTTATCATATGCATGTAGTGTATTATGCCTTATTTGTACTCTGACTATTTTTTCTATGTGTGTGTTCAATATTAAAAAAATAATACAGTTATTACTTTTAATTTTCTTTAACCTTTTACGTATTATAGTTATGTATGATTTCCTTAAAAAAAGACTATTGGATTAATTATACTGCTCAAAATCAAAACTTGTGATTATTTAATTTTTCCTAAGATACCAGTTTTATTTTGTAAAAATTCTTACCATTTCACACGCGTTACACTTTAGTTTGAAATACATTTCTAGAGAATATCCTAATTACAACTCAAAAGAGTGTGTACCCTTTAAATTAAATAATCTTATTACAAATCTTATTAAATATACAACAACTGATAAGCTACGACCATTATCGAAAAAATAAATCGATTGAAATTGACCAATTTACTGCTATTTATGAAACACTTATGATGAATGTAGTGACATTCGTTACAGGTGAGCTGAAACGATGCTACGAAAAAGAGCAGCGTTTATATCCCGAGGTAATGCACGTGTGTGTTCGTTTCAAATCTTGTTCATTTTCGGTCAAGAACTTTAGGAAGTTATATAGAAAGACTATAACGTTTTTATATTTAACCAACTGTTTTCATCAATTTCAAAAACGTACAAACTCAAAACTCCTTATTTTTAACATTTTAAGATATGACGTTCCTCATGTGTCTTTTAATTTCACCTGATTATACATCTCAAAATTTGACAATGTTTCTAAATGATTCAATCTTTTCATTAAAGTTTGTTTACTAGCTAGAGCCACGGAGAAAAACACTTCATAATGCACATAATTTTTTTAAAAAAATTGCTTAAATATACAAATTAGATTATTGTTCTTCTAATTTAATCTCCCTCAAAAATTATTTTATAGTATGGAGCTGTATTTTTGTGTTTGCATTATATTAAGACAAAACATTGAGATAGTTTTACTAACCTTTAAGGGGGTTCACCCTTGTAATGGATTCAAAAAATCAAAAAAAAATTTTTTTTCATAAATTGCTTTCTTAACATGTATAGAATACAGAGATAAAAAGATTTTTTAAAACTCGAAGTCATTATAAAGCAGCAGGTGCTATAAGAGAAGCTATTCGGAGCGCTAAGTTAAGATTTTCATTGTTTTAATCGGACTTGAAACTTTAAACACGTTTTTCTCAAAAATGTGTTATTCAAACTTTCCTCCATCATATCTCAAGAACAGTTTGATCGAATGACTTAAAATGTATAGGGTAGACTTAGCACATATATACGCACCAAATGGAATACGATCATTCCAAAATTCAAAATATTTCTGTTTTTTATAACAAAAACATAAAAAAATCATGAAATTCGAAACTTTTTCTTCAGAGGTCTACCAAAAATCCAATTTTTGATATTTTCAATTGAGTTTAGTCCATTCTGTGCATTTAAGCTTATAGATTAAAACGCCGTTAGTTTTTTTTTAATTTCAAATAAGCTAATCAGCCGGAATCGTGGAGGAAGTGAGAGTTCATTTTTTTTCGAGGCGGGTGTGTTCAGAGCGCTATAACTCACGTTCTATTGGATATATTTGGCTAAACATTTATATACATACTCTTAAAATACAAATAAATAAATGAAAAAATTCAAAGTTATATCTTTTTACTGGTCATCAAAAAAAAAAATTCCCTAAGAATGCTTAAAAAACAGGCCTTCACATGGGTGAACCCCCTTAAGGTATGAGTTCCTTTTCTCATGTCAGCATTCCTTTAAATCTTATAATATAATTTCTCCCCCTCTTTAGAATACGAACCTGTATTTCCAACAAAGTAAATTCTGAAAATTTTCAAGAGTTTTCATTAAAAAATAGTTTATAGTACTTACATATTAGCCGTATATGTATATATATTTCAATTACTTAATTTACTTAATTGTAAAATTGTGTGATTTATATATATATATATATATATATATCGGTCTCCAGAGTTTAGTCCAAAGAGTTTTTTGTATCTACATTTGTTGTGTTTGGTGAATTCCAATTTCTTCCTGCTTTAGCACTGTAGGTTCTAGTACTTCATTTTTATTTTATATTACTATATATATATATATATATACGTATTAGTTACTTATTACATATTAGATGTGTTGAACCACATTTTCACCCAAACAAAATCTGTCGCTAAAATGCCGTGATAAACAGCCAATAATAAATCCTGTGAGTGCTCGAAAACAATAACCTTGTTAAAAATTTGTCTTTTTTTTCTTCGCATACTTTTTTTCTAAAATCTTATCAAATTTTGGGACTTCCCTTCTAAGTAAGGGAACGTAGTGAAATAATTCCAAAGTTATGGGATCATTTCATCAAGTAAAGGGTACTTATTGGTTATAAGGACCATAAAGCCAAATACCCTGCAACACGTAGAAAACACATTAACTACAGTTCTATTATATCTATCTTATATTTGTAGTAAATATATCTTATTTGTATTATCGCCAACGTATTGGGAAAAGTTCGGAAAAGCTGTCAACAACCGATGGTCCCTATAACTGATATATAAGTTTAGTTATACATTTTATTTGCCTGAAATTTAACTACCGTAAAATCCGGTGTGTATAACGCACACATATACTTTCAAGCTGCAAATTTTAGTTTTTAGGTAGATTCGCCTTGTAACGCGCAGCAGCTCCTTCTTTTACGAAGGAACCTGAAATGTACGTGAGCAATGTTCTTTTGTTTTGAAGTCATTTATTTGAAGTATTATTCGAAGCTTCAAAAAAAAAAAAACAGTATATTTCTAGAACTTCTTTAAAAGAGCTTCTTTTAAAGAAACAATATTTCGATACATATAGAAGTCTAATTTTTTTCTATGCTTATTTTTGTTATTTTTAAAGCTCTCATTTTTATACTCGGCGTATAACGTGCATTTGTAAATTTTGATCTTATTTTTTTTGTGTGTGTATACGCCGGTTTTTACGGTATTTATTAAAACAATAGACGTTAAGTAATGAAATATAATTAAAATTGAGTTACTCGTATAAATAAACTTTTACGCAAATTCTTGAAAATCTTTGCCATTTTATTGGTCGGACATAAATATTATACATAAATACATACTCACATAAATTTATTATACATAAATACAAACTCTCTGAACTGTTCTAATACCAGAGAAATGTTATATTTTCTTTTCTTTGTTTCATTTTTAAATTTAGCTTTCTTTTAATTACCTCTGAGATTATATTGTGACTGAAACCATATTTCTTAAGTTATCAAAGATGCGACACTTTTTTTTTTCTGTGGCCACCTCTGCAAAGTCAGGTTTTTGGGCCCCCAAGTTGGATTTTACAAAGGGTAGGTATTTGGCGGCTGTCATGCTTTGGGCTCTCTAGAGCCCTGCCCCCAACAACGCGGGGGTGTACGTTACGCCACTGGGACACGGTAGCCTAGTGGTCATAGTTCACTCGTGGATGGCGCTGTAGAGTTTTGTACTCGTCACTTCTAATAAAGAACCACTGTGTAGAGGGAAGTTTAGAAAATGAAGTACCAACTTTTGTGTTGTCGTCACTTGATCGAGTCTACGCCCTACCCCCTCCTCGAAAATATAATTAAGTCTGTTGAGAGACACACCCACACAATAGTCTTTGTGCAACGTAAATAAGAAATAAAATAAAATGACTTTCTTTTTCCTTGGCGCATCCTGCTACTTTCAATTTTTAAAAAAAAATACATCACTACTTCACGTACCTTTTATTAGGGAATTTTACTTATTCATTTTTAATTTTTCCTCCTTGGTTAAACTTAAAAAAGTTTTAAAGTGCAATAACTATAATCTTGATAATTTTAGTCAACACAAAATTTAATGGATTTCAAACTGTAGATTATAGTTATAAAAATTAAATAATTTTAAGTTTTCTTTTGGGACTCTTTACATGTAGAAGAAGCACCTCCGGTGGATCGTAAATTTGAGTCTTCCGAAGACCATCACTTAATGAATTACTAATTCTGGAATTTCCCACTTTATTGCGGTCACGATGCTCGTCCGTTTTCCCTTCACATTAAAAAAGAAATCTCTAAGGGATTAAAAAAGCTTCTTTATATTCCTTGAAATTGACCAACTGACCACTTAATCCTTGTTTCCCAAATGGAGTTACCCCGCCGTTGGAATTATAATTCCATCTCATACCTATTGTTCACTTATTTCTGCCGTATTAGAGAACAGAGACATCTACAACTTCATATGAAAATGTTGCGATGTTAGAACAGTTGGATAAAATAAAGGACTAAACAGAAAGTGGCCTTTTTCTAAGCGCGATAATTTTCTAAATTTCATACGACCGATTCCGGCGTCATTGTTTTTAATTCTGAATATGTTTAAAAATTAATAAAACGGAATATTTAAGTAAAAGGATGAATGAAATTTAAGATCTTATCACTAAAAAAATTCTTAGTTACTTGAATTAGTTGCAGAATCAAGCATACAGAGAAATTCATCTGCACGATAAGTTTATAGCTGAATCGATACAAGAATATACAGCTTCACTTAAAATGTTGCAGATAATAAAATATTCATAGTTTCTCTACATAAGTAAGTTGTAGCAAACAACAAAAAATCTAAAAAATTAATAAATCAATTATTTTTAGTTTACAATGACTTTGAACTTTTATCTTAAATAAGTCTATAATTGAATTTTAAATATTTATATAATTTTAAATCTATACTCGTACGCAAAGACATGCAGAGAAGGTGAAGCATTCACACATTGAAAGAAAATGCTATTTATCTCCGATTTTAACATTTCGTCGTGTGTGTGTGTTTCGAAATAATGTTTTTTAGTTTCAAAGTTTTTTATATTTGATTACAATTTTACTCTCATTCGAACAAAAGAAATCAAATAGAAAGGCTCTTTTTGAATACTAAAGATCTGAATTCAATAAATGACATCCTATAGATAAGTGTTAGGTCCACTGACCCGCTTTAAAATTATATCTGACCTGCCGAAGTTTTCAGGTAAATGATATAGAAATTTCAAATTCATTGCTTGTTCTTTTTAAATTTAATTTAAAGGCGTCATTTATGCTTTTGAATGTGTAAAAGTTTCAACAGAAAAGCTTGAGTATTGTTTGCCCTTATGAAATATAATTATGAAAATTTACATAGAAATTAATCTAAATGCTTTTGCATATGAGACTTACCTGTTTTCATATTTCAGTTTTAAAATATTGAAAAAAACAAGGAATGCAAAGTCACAGTCTCACTTACCACATTAATATTAAAGTATTTTCAAATATATTAATGTTGTAGTGTTTTATTATTGCATTTTATAATGAATTATAAGCCTGCAAGAAATATTTCTTTTTTAGGCGTGCCTATTCCAAAAATGTTTTCTTATCATTGAGCAACATGATGTAAAATCATCTAGCAATTCCGTTGAGTAGGACTGTTATCCAAGGAACTGCCTAGAGTTGGTGAGCATAAGTTCACGAACAAAGACAGTATTATTCCCTTAATTTAATAGTAATTTTGAGATAATTATATAATTCTTGCTTATAATGTAGCCGGCTGGGGGTGGCATGGTTGGTTTGTCGCTAACCTTCTGCACCCAAGGTTGAGGGTTCGAACCCGGCCCAAGTCGGTGCATTTTCTGGAGGCAGAACATCGACAGCGGCCATGTCGTATAATTATACGGCTTGTAAAAGATCCTTAGACTGTCTGCTTGGCTTGGATGCTCTCAGCAAAATTAAATCCTAGTACAGGTTTGCATCGTCAGAGGAAGGAAACTGGAAAGTCCTCTCTCTAGGAAGGAAACTAGGCTTAAAAATTACCTGCGACGATTGGTATCCGCTTCTATAGTGCCGCACTAAAAAGAGATACCAGCTTCCGGGGAATGTTCTAGGTCTACAATGGTAAAACACTAATACGCAACCCATTAAAAATAAAATAAAAAATTATAATGTATAATAAATTAAAGCAAAGGCAGAATTCCATCACAATTATTTTCTTTAAAAACAAGTAATATAAAAAAAATTTAAGTCTATTCCTACTTAGATCAACAAAGAAAATTTTTATTTTAGCTACTTTTTATTAAATAGTTATAATTAATATAAATATGTATATATATATAAGACACAGTATTCCAACATTAAGTGGTCATTAATTTTTATTAATTATCATTAAAGTATCGTATTGTCATCCAAAACAATCGTGTCTATAAAATTTTACTCCAACTGAATGCTTTAACACGTGAGAAAAAAAAACATTTTCAAGTTTTGACACAAGTCGTCTAAAGGTTCGCTAAGTTGCCAAAAATGATGCCAACGTGGCTGTGTATTTGTAATTCTTTAAATAATTAGTTTTAATCAATTAATTTTTATTAATTATAATTAAATTATTGTATTGTCATCCAAAATAATCATGTATATAAAATTTCAATTCAATTGAGCGCTTTAAAATGTATTTTATTAACGACTGAAAATTCCACAAAGATAAATAAATAAATATATAGAGAGTGTAAGCTAATAGTAAGAATTGAATAAAGAAATTTATATTAAAAGTAAGCTCTTTACTAACAATTATAATAATGTAATAAATTCTTAATAATTTTTTTGGAATAGTTCTTCACAAAATCATGCTTCATATTAAAAGAATAGTTCCAAAATTATTTAATTTTCTTTAAATATGTATTGAATCTGCAGAAAGTAATTGATTATTATGCTTATAGGTTAAAGTTAAGAACTTACTTTTGTAACTTGAACAACTATCTACGCATTTATATATAACAATTTATTTAATATACAATGAAAAAAGTAATGATTTTATTTATTTAAATTCTTTTTTACTGAAGGATACTATTGAAATCTGGGAAACAGAATTATATGAACTTCTAAATCTACGATATTATCGTTACTAGTGAACAATGACCGGCATGCAATGGAGGCTGACTAATGTGAAATTTGTTGTTACTCAAAATACTAATTAAGGAATAGAGTAAATATGAAATAATAGAAGTAAACGAATTTGATAACTAGGGAGGGGAGGGGAGGGGGGGTTCTTAACATGCATTGGCCCTCTAAAGTGTTCGTACACACACGTACAGTTCTCTACACAATTGAATGTTCTCAACTGATAAAAATTAATGTATTGGAATTGATTTTTTTAAATAATATCTGCAACTTGTTCTTATTTAAATAACGTAATAAAATTTTAAAACATAGTATAACTATCATCTTAAAAAAATTAATAAAAAAAAACCTACTATAAAATTATAAGTCCCCCCCCCCAAAAAAAAAAGTCTTCGTACGCTTTAAAAAAATCTCAACATGGCTTTAAAAATATTGTGTGTGTTTTTTAAATTTAGCACTTAATAAGATATCGTTTAACGTCCACAACAATTTTTAATCATCTTGGCATAGATTTAATCAGTTTTTTGTAATTTCTGTATCGATATTCGTCCATTCTACTGTGATCATTGTTTCTATACTTCCCATTTTGTTTTTATATGGGGTACTTTAAATTCAACCTTACTTTAAATTAATATTCTCACTAAATATGTTCTACTGGTCTTAAATCAGTCTATTTAGGAGGTGTTTTAGAATCTAGGGGCGGAGGGGGCACTTATATATATAGAGACACCAACTGCGTACATAGAGAGCAATGTGCTTGAGGTCATTATCTTGTTTATAAAAAATGAAATCTGCTCCAATACCCAAATCTCGGACGGGTAATTCGAAGTTGTTATTTGAAGTATTTAAATAAAGACTATGAGATTCTAAATTCCACCAAAAGATACCAAATTACCTAATCCAGAAGCCGATTCACACACCCTCACACAAGAGCAGCTCGAGCTCCATGCTTCACTGTTCCAACGAAATTCTTGGGATTAAATTTCAAAAATTCAATATTGATAGCAAACTGATTAGGATGATAGCAAATTCAACAATTTTGGTTCCGTCGGGGGCATAATAATTTGGAGAAGAAAAAGTGAGGAATCCCCCAGAATTTAGTAGGAGCACACAGTGATGCATATGGAGCTGGAGTTGTTCTTGTGTGGGAGTGTAAATCGACTTCAGGAGTAGGTAATTTTGAATTTTTTATGGTATTAGGAATTGTGAGCTTTATTTAAGTATTTTAAAGGAAAATTTGAAAATATCCGTCCAAAATTTTAGTATTGGAAACGACTTCATATTTGCACGAGATATTGACCCCAAGCACACTGTTCTCATCGTGCGCCACAGGTGTCTGTCCAAAAAATTTGAATCACCTCCTCAATCACCTGATTTAAGCCCATTCAAACATATTTGGTAAAAATTTGAATATAAAGTATCACATATAAAAACAAAATTTGTAGTATAAACAATAATCACAGAAGAATGGAAAAACGTCGATGAAGAAATTGCAAAAAGCTGAGGAAATCTTTACCAAGACGTTTAAATTGTTGTGGACGCTAAAAAATATTCTACTAGTACTAAAATAAGAGAGAAAATATTTAAAGTTTTGTTGAGATTTTGTTTTAAGTGTACGAAGACTTTTGTGGCGTAATTTTTCAGTAGTTTTTTTTTTTTTATTTATTATTAATTTATAAATAATAGTTATATATTATGTTTTAAAAATTTATTATGTTATTTCAATAATAACAAGTTGCAGATATTATTTTAAAAAGCTACAATTTCGATATACTAATTTTAATTAGTCGAAAAAATTAAATTTTACAGAAAACTGGATATATACGAACACTTTTCAGCGCCACTGTATATCGTTTGATGGTTGCTTAAAATTACGAGGAAGATTAATTTAATTTTTATCTGCATAATTTTACTCTACCTTCAATTAAATTCATTACAGCTAATCACAAAGGGAAGAAGATTGAAATAAGGTATATTATATATATTTCTCTAATACGCACAAAAAAGGAACATTTATTGATGAAGTTTAATTTGAATAATTTGTGTGTGTGTGCTGAATTATTAATTTCGGAGTCTGAATCCTTGTCACAAGAGACCAGGTAGTCAAGACCTAAAATGTATTTATTAATTGATAGAATAAATTCGAGGAACTTATTGTGCGAATAAAATTTTGGGTAAATAAACACATTTTAAATTTCCTTATTAATTTCTCTCAGTATATAGAAATATATAGAGAGTCATATATAAAGAAGGTCGAATTTCGTTAAATCTCTCAATGCTCAAAATCTTCACGATAGCGTGTATTGAATGTTGAAAGTGAAAAACCAGCTCACAAATGCCATTCTCATTACTTGGCGGTGAATCAAGATTGCGAGGTCTGTCACCAGTATCACCTGCAGTTTCAAAAAAGCTACATTAACTAAAACATTGAATGAATCAGTCCGGTACAATCCCTCCGATAAATAAACAGAAATAAAATGTAGTATTTGGGATTTGTCTATAATTTTTCGATAGAATGAAAATTTGTCATTCAAGAAATTATCAATATCATAAGAAAATTGAAGACAATATTATAAATGTTTTCAAGAACTCGTGTTTTCGAGAAATTTCAAAAAAGCTTCAAAAATCGATCACCTTTAATGGCTGTAACTTGAAGATAGCTTGTGAACAATTTCTCTACAACAATTACAAGTATAGAATGCGTGGCGTTGTAGGTTTCAAAGGTCCTTAAAATTTTCAACTATACTTTTTTTTTCGCTAATGTTAAGTTTCTTCTTAACATAACCAGTGTTCCTGATAATTTCGAAACTGTCGATGCAGTTGGCAACTTTGCTCTCCACATCCGTACTATGTCAATAAAATTGTATATATATTTTCCCATTATATTATATTCGTGCGTACACAAATTCTTATAGAAGGGGACCAAAAAAGGAGAAAAATGTTCGGTAGACCACACACACAGTACAATTTATTATGTGTAAAAGAAAGGCTACTCACTCATCATGAAACCTCCGGAACTATTAGACGTGTACAGAATTGAAATTTGGTAAGCATGTTTCTTTTATTGAGTAGAGATACACTAAAAATGAAATGCGGAAATGTGCCCCAAGAAGGGGTTGTGAGGGCTTTATAGACAAATATTCCCGTTTTTGAACTATTAGACGAACAGACTTGAAATTTACAGACTTGAAAGTACAGATCCATGAAGAAAGGGTTTTCAGAAATTCACTCCCACGGCAGCTTAAAAAAGTTGGGCATATTTCTTTTATTGAATAGGGATCAGTACGATTCGCAAGGAGAGTTTGTAAGAGTTTGAGAGTTTGATATATATTAAAATTTCTTGGTTTTGAATAATAGACCTCTACAGACTTGAAATTTTGGCAAACATTTCTTTTTTGATAAGTGATATCAGCTAAGAACTATTTTTGCAGAATTTGACTCCAATGGGTAGTAACTGGAACTTAAAAGACAAACTTCCGTCTTAGAACTGTACTTTATAATTTAAAAGACGACAGTTTTGAGAATATTTTTCAATAAAATCGAAAGTTTTTGCAAGGACTTAAATACCAATGATTTATAAACAATACACAGTCATACATCATCATGAAACATCCAAAGAAGTGGGAAGGGGTAACAGCTAGTTTCTCATAAATGCAATTTTTTTTAAAAAAGGCGTATTTTGAAATTTTTTAATTTGAATGCGATAAAGGAATCCATGACTCGGACATTCTTGTTTTTCAATTTTTTTTAACTAAAATAACATATAAAATTATACACATTTCTAATTAAATATAAAAGCAAATATTCCTTTTTAAAAACATTTGGATTTTTAATGATATTTGCATATTCTGTTCTTTTTACTTTCAAAAGTTTACAAAAAAAGTACATTTTCTCTCTATATATGCAGGACCGATCCTAGGGTGTAGGCCACCAGTGTGCAAAGACTTAATGTGCCGCTCCTCTGGAGAGTTTTTCATATTTTAACAAATACGTAACTTTGACGTTATAAGCTCATCTACCCGTATAAGAGTGAAACGTAAAACATTAATAAAAAGGAAAATGGACACAAAAATCATTTCTGTCCTCAAATTTGTTTTTCTAAATCGTAAGACTATTATTCAAGTTTTAATCTCCCCAGAGGCATGTTGAATTTTGGCTGGCTGGGTGGCGTAGTTACTTAGGCGCTGATCTTGTACACCCAAGTTTGTGGGTTCGACCTCTGCCCAAGTCGGTGGATTTCCATTATGCAAAAAATCGACAGCGCTCATATCGTATGAAAATGCGGCATGTTAAATATCCCTAAAGTGCATGTTTGGCTTGGGTGCTCTAGGAAAAATTAAATTCCTAGTACAATCTGACATCGTCAGAGCTCAGGTACCTCTTCCTGGGAGGAAACTGGGTGTCAAAAGTCAAAATTACATTGTGGCTATTGGTATCCACCTATAATGTGCCTCACTAAAAAGTGATATCTGTTCCCGGGGAATGTCCTAGGTCTGCAACGGTAATTACCAATCCATAACCCCATTAGAAAGTAAATAAATATTAAACACCCCTATGTCTTAGGCATTACTAATCATATTAGATATTTTCGTAAAGGAACTTTCGTAAAAATTATTTTTGAGAGGCCTTTGTTAAGCGTCGATCTACAGTGCGCCGCTGATAAGCACAAAAAACCTATTCTATTTTTCAATAACTATTTCAAATGCAGCATATTTATTCGACTTATAAGTTTTATTTTGAAAAATTCTTAAAAAAATTTTCTTGATTGATAGAACTATATGCGGTGTAAAGGTCTAAAGGACTGGCCCACTCAAGGACGGAAGAAATAGCCTTTTGGTGAGAGGGTGCACCAGGAACGCGCGCTAAGTTCAGTTAGTGCCGAATGGCAACATAAAGGAGTAGAAGAAGAGATAAAACGGCGGGAAGAGAACTTCGTGAGAGCGTTGGAATGTATAGTTTTAAGAATTTAAATGTTTCTTTAAAGCTTTTAATATGTGTACTGTAAACGTGTGAGAAAATAATAAACCAATTTTGGTTAAACGACCTCTTATTCTAAAAATAACCCTACGCTACTAGCATTGCTACGGCCATGTTACCGCGGCCTGTGTCACAATTACTGCAGATCTGCTAGGATCGGCCCTGTCTATATGGATATTCTCATTACTATACTTTGCATATGCAAAAAATATTCAAATTTCTAAGTACAATTTCACTTGTATAAGAAATTAAACATGTCTTAAGCAAATTTTTCAAACATTAAAAATAAAAATATCCATACTGTTGTTTTTGAATTTGTGAAGGGCCGGACAGAATATCTAGGTGGGCCGTAGTTTGCCTTCACAATGTTCAACACAGTTCTTGCAGGAAGATAGAGCGCCTTTCGACGTTGCTACTTATCGGTAGTGAGTTCATTTATCTAATAGACAACTGCGACCTAAAATACAAATTATAAGAAAATTTAAGATAATAACAGTTTTCAACAATTTTAAATTTGTTTTTGATAATGAAAGTACTTTTTGTAAAATAAATTCAACATATTTGTTCGTTATTGCACATATAGAAGGAAAGGAATGGTAACTGATAAACTATTGGTTCGTGACTTGTTACTTTAAACAAAATCAACTGTGTGAGGAAATAATGAAAAGTACCCATATTATATATATATATATATATATAGCCTATGTTAAGACATTTTCAAGTGTTGATCTCATTATAGACGAAATACATTGGTTTTTTTCATGCGTTTGAAATAAACAAACGGAAGCATTTCGCAAGATAAAATACCATCTTCCCTCTCTTTTATATTTAACTTTGTAAATTGCGTGTGTCTTGTGAACTTATATATATATACACTCACTTCCAAAAGTAAAGCACGGAGAAGAAAATGCTAATTTCCAGAAGTCAATCAGAATTGAAGAGGATACAATTCGCTGCAGAGGTAGATGGAAATATGCAAATATGTTAGGTAACAGCCAATCGTGCTTTTATGTCAAGAAATATGCAAAAAGGGCAGTCTTATAAGAAGCCAGCTTTATGAAGGGTTACAGAAGTTGATTGATAGAAGGTGTTTAAAATTTTAGTACAATTTGTTTTCAAGACATACGTGTTTCTATGACTTTTAGAAAACGAATGGAACATTCTGAGCGCTGGCGTGCTGTGGGGCGCATTGAAGCAGGACAGTCGATCACAGATGTTGCTCTTTTCTTCGGCGTTCATCATTCTGTAATTTCACGTTTATGGAAACAATTCCAAACCACACAGACAGTTGTCCGAAAGCCCGTAGGCGGTCGCCCAAGGGTTACAACCCCCGCGGAAGATTGATATACTGCTATTGTAGCCAAGCGGAATCGTAGAGCGACCTCCACACGTGTGACATCTATGGTTACAGCGTCCATTGGTAAGGCTATATCTGCAGCTACTGTACGCCAAAGATTACATATGAATGGACTGTATGCCCGGGTACTTCGAGTTTGTGTTCCTCTATCCGTCCAATCAAGAGGGGCACGATTGAAGTGGTGCCGGGAACATGGCAATTGGACTGTGTCTAACTGGGGCAATGTCATGTTTACTGATGAGTCAAGATTTGCTCTGGAGCCAGATGGCAAGCTTATAAGGATATGGCGTAAACAAGGAAGCCGAATACAGCCCCAAAACATCACCGAAAATCGCGCATTCCGAGGTGGAAGTATTATGGTGTGGGCAGAGATTTCATTAGGATACAACACCGACCTGCTACATCTTTAAACGGGGTTCTGTGACGGCTGTCCGGTATCGAGATAAAGTCCTAGAACCTATTGTGAGATTGCACGCTTCAGCAGTTGGCCTTACTTTTGTTTTAATGGACGATAACGCACATCCCCATAGAGCTGACATCGTCGATGACTACCTGGAGAGTGAAGGGATTGCGCGTATGGCGTGGCCAGCATGTTCTCCCGACCTTAATCCCATTGAAAATCTTTGGGATGCTCTCGGTCGTACTGTATCTTCACGTTTCCCACCTCCAGACACTCTTATTGAGCAGGAAACTGCTCTACAAGAAGAATGGCGATTGCTTATTTCTGCGGTGGTTGACCAACTAATTGAAAGCATGGTCAGAAGGTGTAAACTTTGCAGAGATGAGGAGGGATCACATACCCAATTAATGTCCTTTTTTTTCATTTTATGCTGTTTATTTTCACTTTATACATAATTCTGTTTAAGTCTCCTGTATGACATCTGATAACTTACAAAAATTTAATATTGTTTTCATTTCTGTATATAATTATTGATTTTGTTTTATGTATAAATATATATATACTACTTTACTGCCAAATTTTGTGTCAAACAAAGCAATATTTGTTGATTTTTTTGCATTTTACATCTTCGTGCTTAACTTTTGGAAATGAGTGTATATATATATATATATATATATATATATATATATATATTTACGCACTGAAATTTTCCCATTCTTTTCTTTCAAATTTTTTATTTAAGAAAATTATAGAAAAGTCAAACAAGTATCTCTGCAACAATATTTAGAACTACTGATGTGTCCTAAGTAATCAGAAATGTACAATAATTTTGTAACCATATTCATGAAAGTTTCCTAAGGGTACAAAATTTGCAATACACTTGTTAATTCTTTGTATTGTATGCTAGGCAAAAAAACATTGACGTTAGTTTAATAAAATAAAAGCATTTATTGATAAAATTGTCAGCACGCATCATCATACCAGGTTTTATTTCTTCATAGAAAATTCAAATACTATCCACGAACAAATGTCAACCTTCGAATTTCTAATCAACACAGAACCAACAAATTCGCGAAAAGAACTCAAAGGACTCCATTCTTTCTGTTCATAGTGCAATAGTTGAGAATACTTATTGGCGTCATTGGTCTCCCAGAATTGCCCTCAAACTATAACTTGTTAAGAAATACAGTAGTCCCGAAAACTCGGCCTAAAGTGAACCGAAGGGTGGCCGAGTTTGTGAAAATGCCGGGTTATCGAGAATAGGATAAAAAAAGAATAAGTACGACTGTGCTTCCTTAGAAAATATTGTACGGCACTTGCATGTATTGTTTGCTTGAGAATATGTAGCGGTATCTAAATAAGCCAGTAACAGCCTTCGGACAGAGGTGATCCCTTTTGTCTAGGGGATATGTTACAAGGCTACGAACCCGAAAATCGCGGGTTCAAACCACCACATTAGTGACCCGGACGTGATTAAGAAAACACAACTTTCTGAACTGTCGTGGCGCCATCTACTGCAAGAAAAATAAAAAATAAATAAATATGAAAAAAATAATAATAAATAAATAAATAAGAAGGAGAGAGAGAGAGAAGAAAAAAATAAAATAAATAAATAAATGAAAAAAGCACGCTCTCCGTATCAAACAAAACAAAAAAAATATCGTTCTCCTATCCTCCGACTCACTGGTGGGAGAGTAGTGCAGCAGTATCTAAATTAGTCAGTAACAGTCTCCGGACAGAGGTGATCACTTTTGTCTAGTGGATATGTTACTAGGCTACAAACCCGAAAGTCACGGATTCAAACCACCACAGATACTTCAGAAAGTAAACTGCCTAAATAACCTTAAGAAAAGGAGATGTACTTTATTAAGGCATAAAGAGCATTTATAACACAAATAAATTAAAAGCAAAAAAAAAAAAAACTTTTTTAAAAACAAGCTTTTATTTAAGTGCTCTAAAAAGAATAAAATAAACTTTTCTTTTAAAACTTTTTTTGCTATCAACTTATAAAGTCGTTACACAATTTATGATATAAAAGCTTGTAACGAGATTTAAGTACTTGCATTTACTTAGTTTGAAAATTTTAAAAATTAAAATCAATCAGATCAAGTTGTTTGATTTGCTTGTTTATCCACACAGGTAAATCTCGCGATTACAACAACAACAAATTACTAACAAACACAACAAATTACAACAAATTACTTTAATTAATATCTTTTTAATTAATTGCGATATCGGAATATAAATGGTCAAAACATGCATCGTAATCCAAACTAAACGTATATACAAAATTTCAGCTCAATCGGTTGAAGACAGCTTCAAAATTGAGTTGCAAGATTCCACCCGATCATTTTACATTGCAAGTAAAATAAAAGCTTGTAAAATGAATTTTTTTTTAATGAATATATAGAGTACACAGTAAGTGATGAAGTCAGACACACCTCAGAAAAATACTTTATGAAGGCATAAAGCTGTCTATAAAGAAAAATAAGTAGCCGACTCTTTGCAAAACTAGCTACTTTTTTTTTATAAATAGAAATGCGTAATGTCTAGCTGCGTCTTACTCTTTCATCACGAAGGAACGGAAAATCCGTTAGGTAACGCACCTTGTTCAAAATACAGAAGGGCAGTTTCGACAACCTTTAGTCCCTCACTCTGTCCCACAAATGCAAGTTGACTTCAAATTTTTAATCAAATCAAAAATATGAAAATACAAAAATTAAAAATGTAACAAAAAACAATAATTATAATAAAGCAAATATAAACGGCTTTTTAATATTAATTAATTTTCCGTATCATTTTCATCAGAAATTATAGCTTTTCCTCAAAGTTGGTTGAAACTCCTTTTCACTAGTTATTTCTTCATTATGTTGTTGTGACAAATGCCACCTGCCTGACGAAGTCATATCGATGCCCGTGAGATTCATCATGGCTACTCGTTAGAAATTTTACGCCTGTCGTTAACCTTAGGTTTGAGCACCATGCAAGTGACAGTACGATTTTGCTCGGTTTCACCCCAATTTTGAGGGAGAACATCCTGGAATGATCAAGGACCACCCACCTCTCTTTCCCCTCCCATCCACCACACAAGAGGACTTCGGCTCGACGGCTATTTAAAGTACCCCCATGCCGCAAAGGCAATACATATTTACAAACATCCATGTCTTCTCCGGGATTCGAACCCAGTCCCCATGGCACCGCAGTCAGCGTCGCTAACCACTATACCGGTTGGAAGACATTTCTTCATTATTACAAAGCTTATCTAACTTTGTTGCAATTACCTGTTTTGGATTTTGCAATTCTTTCAAAATTTCTTTATAAGAATATAAAGAAAAAAATTTTCAACTCTCTTTTAAATTTTCCGCTACGTACTACTGAAGAATCCTTTTCAACAAATTTTTTTTCCAATTTTTTAACTAAAGCTATTCTTTCTTGCAAAGCTTCAATTTTTTAAAATTGTGTTACATAAAAACCATGTTATATCGAATCCATACTATAAAAATCGCAAATTTTGTACCGTGCAATATCGAAACCGTGTTATAGGAGGGATGCCTGTACGTTTGTAAATCAACTGTAGAGAAATGGCATAAATATACATTATATCTTGGGTACGATATTTTTTTCAAGACAAGCTTTGTGTGTGTGTGTGTGTTTTACTTGCTACTGAAAAACCTTTCAATTACTAATTCCATCTTCTCAAAAGGGTTATACAATGGCAAAATTGTTTTGCCATTTCCTTTTATCAAAACATCATTTTATCTGATGCACAGGTGACAAAACAAGCAATATATAAAAAAAAATTTAAGTCAATTCCTATTTAGATCAACAAAGAAAATTTTTATTTTATAGCTACTTTTTATTAAATAGTTACAATTAATATAAATATGTATAAACATAGGACAGAATCACAACCTTAAGTGATAATTAATTATCATTAAAGTATCGTATTGTCATCCAAAACACAATCGTGTATATAAAATTTCAGTTCAATTGAATGCTTTAAATTGTGAGGGAAAAAAAATCTTTTAAAATTTTGACACAAGTCGCCAAAAATGATGCCAACGTGGCTGTATTTGTAATTCTTTGAATAATTAGTTTTAATCAATTAATTTTTATTAATTATAATTAAATTATTGTATTGTCATCCAAAATGATCCTGTATATAAAATTTCAGCTCAATTGAGCGCTTTAAAATGTATTTTATTAACGATTGAATATTTCACCAAGATAAATAAATAAATATATAGAGAGTGTGAGCTAATAGTAGGAATTGAAAAATAATAAATGGTGACTCTCAACAGCTTTTACAATTTTCAATACAGCAATACATAAATTTGAATTACTGTATTTACTCGAATCTTATCCACGGCCCCGATTCTCTGCACGCTTTTGAATAAAAAAAATAATAAATTGTGTAAAAAGTTCATCGATATCTGATATTTAAGAAATTTAAAAATATTTTAATGAGAAAAAAAAGAAGTTAACAATTTATTTTACCAGTACTAAAAACTTTCAAATACATACATGAGCTTATAATTACTCTAACCGTTTGTATCATATGATTCATCACAGCTGACTTTGGAATTGATGCCGGCATCACCATTTCCCCACACGGTGCCATCCAATGCATTTCTTACGCGCACACACAACATTTTTTTTTTCTTTAAAGAATGTATTGAAGAATTTAATAGAATTATTATAAAGGCTGTTGGAATATCTTCAAGTAAAAACTATATCATTTTGTTTACACCACCGACGCATATTTGTTCCATCCATGTCAAATTTTCAATGGTCGCTGCTCTATTTCTGTTTTTTTTTTTTTTTTTTTTTTTTTTTTCATTTTTCTTTTTTATGAATGTAAAATTACCTCTCTTTTCATACTTGCCTTCATAGTGCTCGTCTTCGTGCTATTACTGATATCTTTGATGTTTAGATGATTAAAAGGGGAAGCGTATACAAAAAAATTTCCTAAATACAAGTTGGTAACGATGTTTAGGATAGAATAGGGGTGGCCAACCTTTTTGGAAAGACTGCCATTATTTGATATAAAAATAATTCTGCGTGCCACTTCCAACTTTTCCAGAAAACAGATATGGAAAACTGAAAAAATATTACTTATAAGCTTATTATAGGATTTTTACGCAAATAGCGCATTTTTTTAATGCAAGTCTCTATGTAATTGAAATTTAAAAACAATATAATAAATAAGATAAAAGAACAAACATAGGTTTTTTTTATTATTTTTTTTTTATTGTTAATAAACTTTTTACAAGTTCAATCAGTTAGGTCAGGGGTATAAAATAAAAATGAGTAACTTGAATCAGAGGTGGATTAAGGTAGTTGGAGGTCCCTGGCGGTAAAAGATTTGAGGCCCATGGGCTCAAGAGTCGAAAAACTAAAATAGCGAAAAGATTCGCTGACTTTAAATTATCAGAATCAAATGTATTGCTAATAATAAAACTCAACGGCTCAAAAAAAAACCATAACTGCATGCAATAAAATTAAAAACCTTACAAAAGAGCTTACAATGTTGCAATATGTTTTTAAAGTCTTTATTTATTTATTTATTTATTTTTTTTTTTTTTTTTTTTTGGCAAAATCATCAATTTTTTTTTTCTGTTTATACTTTGTCCAAAATATCTTGTTCTACATATATAATATGGCCATGTTCAATTTGTCTTCTCCCATAGTATTTCTTACATAAGTTTTAACGCGCTTTAGAACTGAAAAAGATCTCTCACCTGATGCATTTGATATCAGTATTGTTAAAAATATTTTCAGAAGTATCTCTACATTAGGGTAGTCCAGGCTATTTCTCTTGCAACTCGATAAATTTTTAGTGGGGTTTAATTGTATCTTTTTGTTTTCTTTTAAAAATAGTAAAAACTGATCCATTTCATCGTCAAAATCAAAAGATTCAAAATCGTTTTTGTAAATATCCTTTAATTTTTATGTATTCTTCTTAATTTCAGGTAATATTCTGTTTCTCGTCAAAAAATAAAGTAAAGTGTTCTATGAGAGTTTCACATATCTCAACAATTCGGGATAGCTCTTCTTTTGTCCTATCGCATATAACATAAAATGAATTCATGTGATGAAATTTTCTCTTCATTCAAAAGTTCCATCCGACTTGTTTACTTTCACCAAAAATAATTTTTCACTTTTGCTGCTGCAAGCTTGCACAGCTTCCTCTTCAAACGAGAGTCCTGATAGATCAGTTGCTTCTTGTTCCACTTTTGCAAATTCGTTTCTGAAATTCTGGACATAATTTTCCAGAGATTTTAGTAGAGTATTTCCTTTTTAATAATTCACATTCAACTGATTGTAATCAGGGATAACTTAACTCTGAGGACCTGGGTCCTTACGCAAAAATAGGCCCTACCTAAGGTCCATAAATGTAGTGTGTGAGTACATGCATTGTCAAATACTCAGTCAAACGGTAATTTCAATCTCAAAACCTAGGCACAACCGATGGCCGCCTTCTGACTAAATGAGTTGAATGGTTGTTTATAGTACTAGGCACAGGCATAGACACATGGACACCGGTCATCATATACTACTACAGTCTTACCACTTTTGCAGTTGACTTGCAATTTGTAATTCCCTGTTTTTCGGAGAATATATATATATATACGGAAATAATATTTGAACAATTAAAATTATCAGGAGCATGATCTTATTTAGACAGAGTCGAGAACGCGGAACGAAGCTCCCACCGAGGGTGAGGCCCTGGACCCGAACCCAGTTGGCCCAAGCCTTAAAACGTCCCTGATTGTAATGATTTGCTACTAGCATTTATTCTCTCGAGTATGGTATTCCAAATGACTGTCATTAGGGAAGTTTCATATTTGTCCATCTGTTTCAAAAGGGGAGTTTCCTCCAGTTTTGTGATCTTTTTCTTCCTCATTCGTTTCACTGATTTCAGCCAGGGCCTTTACCTTGCTTAAGGGCTAAATTCAACTAACTTGAAAAAGTTTGCTTTGAACTAGGCATACGTTTTATCAAATAACCCTTTTTTTTTATCTTCATCAGTAAAATACGCTGATGGAAATAAATATCCCAACTCCAAGAAGTTGTGCTAGGTGAACGAAATTTGGTAGTTTATACATCTGAAAGAGAGATGACTTTGATTTAAATTTCGCGTTTAGTGCATAAGACAACGCTAGTTGCTCCACTCTGAACATCCGCGAATCAGGTGTACTTTAAATACGCGCTATAAAGTCAGTGAGAGTTATTTATCGTTGAGATTTGATGTAGTGTGTTGATGTTAGTCCAGGATGACTTTAAAAAGACGAAGAAGCCAATATCAACAGCTACCTGAGATTGAACGAGGTAACATGATAGAGCTAAAAAAAAAAAGCGGATGTTATTTTTATGATGTTGGCAGAAAGATTTGGAAGGCATGTATCCACTGTTCATGATTTTTGGCAGTTGTGGCCCTGGGAAGGCACTTCCTTCCTTCTTCCTCAGTGGCACGACAGCCAAGGGTGGGCCTTGACCTTCTCAAGAAGCTTTTTCCAGGGCAACCTTCTTCCTGTCAGTGTTTTCCAATTCCTAGTTCTTAAAACTAGGAGATCTTTTTCTAGGCCATCAATCCATCTGGGATTTGGCCTGTCCTTTCTTCGTGAGCCAGTTGGTTGAGCATTGAAGACTTTTTTAGTAGTGTGATCTTCGCTCATTCTGATAACGTGACCTACCCATTTAATTCGTTGTATTTTGATGAAGTTAACAACGATCGATAGAGCTCTAAATTTGATCTTCTTCGCCATATTCCATTTTTCCCATTCTGAGGGCTTCTTTCTCTAAAGATAAGGCTTGTCTTAGAACGATGATATCAATGTCATCATCAAAAACCAACATCTGTATCGATTTATATAAAATATTTCCTCTGATATTGATATTGAAATCTCTTACCACTTTTTCTAGTGCTAGATTAAATAGAAGACACGCCAGTGCATCTCCCTGTCGAACGCCATTTTTTATTTCAAATGGGTCCGAAAGATCATTCTGCACCTTGACTACGATCTTTGTCTCACTTAATGTCAGGCTTATCAGCCTTAATAACTTGTCAGGAATTTAAAACTCTTTCATGGCTGCAATAAGTCTTTCTGTTGATGCTACTGGGAAAGCACTACCTCAAGAAAACTATGATCTAAAAACGCATGGGTCACACTGGTAGAGAAGACCGTCGCATTCACCACTGGCCGGAGAACATCATAGAGCATCTACAGTAGAGATTACAGTTTTTTTCGGCACCAGAGTGACACAGTCAACTACAACAAATAAATCATTTGAGAAATAGCTCCCACCCAGACACTCTGTAGCGTTCATATCATTAGCTCCAAATCACTGACATCCACACACAAATCCCTCCTTAGCTCCAAAGCACCGACATCTGTGACTTCAGTGATGTCACGCTAGAGATCATTGCAGAGCGGAGTGGCGATGTGTTGTGTTCTCTAAACAAAGCTGTTTCTGTCTTGGTGCCAGTGATACAGTGGCTGAACCTAGAATATTAGGGGTCTCCTGAAAAGTTAGATTTTGGGTCCCAAGCCATACTTGGAGTCAATCAAAATATAGGTCCCCTAGAATCCTGCCCTTCCCCCCGCAATGCGGGGGTTGAGGGTGTGTACATCATGACACTGCAGTGATGGCTGTATATTTATTAGAAGAAGTCCAGGTTAGCGCCAGCAAATAATCTTTCTATGGCCCAGATACACTGGGTTTGTACTTAAAGATTTGGTCTGGCGCTAGCAATTTTTTTTTTTATTATTGTAGGAGCATTCTCGAGGTTAAGTCACAAACTGATTGCAACAGTCTGGCGATTCAAACTGTTGCACTGCCACTTATAATCATGCAAGGGGTGTTTTCCAACAGAATAACGTGCTCCCTCATACCCTGTTGTTACCCAACATACTCTATAAGGTGTCAACGTGTTACGTTGGCCTGCTAGATTACCAGGTTTTTCTCCAATCGAGCACAAATGATACATCATTGGATGGCAAAGACAGCTTCATCCAAAACCAGAATTAAACAACCTTATATTGACCGATTAAGAGCAACAGGCATGCAATTCCAAGTTTTGCATCCGTGCATTTAAAATTCTAGCGTTTACACCGGTCTTTAATGTATCATCATTTCACATTTGAAATGAATCTGCTCCGTTTACATTAATTAATCTGTGATCTTGAAACTTAAATCAATTAAATATGTAATCTATACAAATGCATTGCCGAAGTTTCATTAGTCGACAGTAATTTTTTCTTAGTGTAGGGAATTTTTTTTCCGTCAGTGTAAAATGTACCCGAGAATAACTAATCGCGGCTATAAACTAAAAACGAACTAGTTTGACTTGAATAGTATTCGTTTGTTCAAAATAGAATTTGTGCAAGAAAACATTTAAATAATAATAACGCATGTGAAAATTTTATAGATTGCAATACAGATATACGAATGAAAGATGGCTAGCTCTGCTACACGACTCAAATCCGGGGAAATCATCGAGGTAGCAATATCGATTCAAGATTTTTTTTGTTACACGTTAATTTTATAACTGGAATCCATCAAGCTTGGGGCCGCTGGGGGCCACCCACTTAATCCGCCTCGACTTGAATCATTTAATTCAAAATAATTATTAAACACTGAGTACTTATGTGGCTTTTGTGAATTACAACTTTTTTTTACCGAGTCATCTATATATTAGGATTAGATCTTGCAGATGCTAACAAAATTAGGTTATTATAGGTGCATATCAACTAGTTTTGAGTAATACTTATATATATTTTATTGTGTTCAACACACAAAACAGTTATTCCCAAACATATTTTGAGTTTTTCTTTTTTGTCTGTGACAACTCCATTTCCATGAAATTGTAAAAAAAGTCCTTTTTTATTATTATTTTTTTAAAATTAAAAAAAAAAAAATTCAGCAAGTGTTCGCGTGCCACAGGTTGGCCACCACTGGGATATAGAATGAATACTGGAGATAAACTGCGGGAATGGGATAAGTCATCGATGCAAGTGGCCAGAATGTGGATGGATACATTTTTTCTTTTGAAAGGAGTGGAAATTCAATTTCTTCCCATCCAACAAATGTTTTGCCTTCGCTTCTAAGCCGCACCCGATTTTCAGCAGCCTTAACACTGAAAAAATAATACGGCTTAGATTCGAGTAAATACAGTATTCCTTCCTTCCTCAATGGCCCGACAGTCCAGGATGGGCCTTCTTCTTGCTAGTGTTCTCCAATCTTAGTTCTCAAAACTTGGAGATCTTTTTCTAGGCCATCAATCCATCTAAGATTCGGCCTTCCTTTTCTTCGTGCGCCAATTGGTTGGGCAGTGAAGACTTTTGTAGTGGCGCGGTCTTCGTCCTTTCGATCAACGTGGCCTGCCCATTTAATTCGTTGTATGTTGATGAAGTTAACAATGTCAGATTCTTTTTTTTAGCTTCTTAGAGCTCTAAATTTGATCTTCGCCACGTTCCATTTTCCTGAATTCCTCTAAAAATAAATTTTAAAATCTTCCTTTAGAGCAGATACTTATCTGTTCGTGACATGGACCAAGTTTCACATAAATACGGTATTATTGATATTATTTAAAAATAACTTTTTAAATTTTTTGATGTATTCCCTGGAACGACAATTACATTCCCGGGAAGTCTGTACCTTGGTTTAACTGATACTCTAGTGCTAATTTGTGGCATTAGGCTTACATTATAATCCTGAAAAACCATGCCAAGGCTTAGTTTTCGATTGGGTCTTATTTTAAAAACACATACGTCTTAACAATTCAGAAAAGAAAAAAAAAAAAAGAAGAAAGAAACATCTCTTGCCTCCAAGTATACCTTAAATCAGAAGTTAGCAAAACGCAGCTCTTTGCAAAGACGGTTACAGCTCTGCAGACTATGTGCATTAAAAATTAATTACGTCTATTAAAATCATTGCTTTTACCCCATAATTTTTTAATTATCCATTGAAAACATTTACCTACACGTTTAAATGGCTCTTAAGGCAGTTTTTTCTGCATTACATTGTTTTCATTAACATAGTTAATCGACAAACGATGAAAACGTTAGAAACAGTTCTTAATCAGAAGTTCTCTCAGTTCATTAGTAAAAATGCCATTATGAGAACACGCACCTCAAAAAGATTTCTAGCGTATTTATTTACATATATGAGTTCGGAATCACTGACGGACGTTACGGGAGATACACTTAAAACACCAACAGAAGGGACATGCTTAAGGGTTAACAAAAAAAGAGCGTTGCAATGACAATCGATTTGAATTATTCGTGTTAACCTGAAATTCAATGGTATATTTGAAACTTATGGTATTATTGGTAAGTAAGGAAATTTTTTTCCAAGAAGCTTGAAAGTTTAATTCCCAATATGCTTTAACAACAGTTGTTCTTGCATTGAGCCCCACAGAAACAAAAATATCTTTGGTAGTTCTTATTTTTTTAAAGGAATGGAAAATGTTTTAGTAGTATAAAATTTTATCAAAATATTACAAAAACTATTCACTTGAGCATGACAGTTCTGATCACAACCGCTACAGGATCCTCTCCGGTGTGCACATGTATATAATTGGCTCTTAATTATGTTTCACAATTTGGCTCTTCCCTCTTATAAGTTTGCCGAAACCTGCCTTAAATTATTGTAGATAAAATTATGAATCTGGATAACTTAAATAGATAAGTTAAAATTATTTTACTTCATACAATTCACATTTATCGTTACTTTTTTATTCATTGGTAAAAATATATTTGAAAGCATTTTTTTTTTTACTGTAATGGGGCTGCGTATTGGTATTTCTACCTTTGCAGACCTAGTACATACCCCAGGAGCTGGTATCACTTTTTAGAGCGGCACCGTTTAGGCGATACAAATTACCGCAAGTAATTTTGACACCCAGTTTCTTCCCCAGAACGAGGCTTCTGAGCTCTGCCGATGCGAAATTTGTACTTAGGAATTTAATTTTGCCGAGAGTATTCAAGCCAAACTGACACTTAGGGGGTCCTTTGCATGCAGTTTTATCATAAGACATGGCCGCTGTCGATTTTCTGCATCAGGAAAATCCACCGACTTGGGCCGGGGTTGAACCTGCAACCTTGGGGTATAGAAAGTCAGCGACAAACCAACTACGCCACCTAGCCGGCAAAAACAATCGTTGGAAAACTTTATGCCAAACATCCAAGAACAGTTTAGCATTATATAAATAGGGACCCATTTCTTTCCAATAACTCAGAAACTTATGAAATTTGGGTTTATTTTCATGTGCTGAAAAACAGGTTTGCTAAAAACAGCATCTATAATTAAAAAAAAAGTTATACTGTTCATTATTTAACCAATTATTTTCATTCATCAAACAATGGTATCAATGTCAATTGATACCATTAACACAATGGTATTAAAAACATCAAATGTTACTTTGATGGCAATAATCCTGCACAAATATATAAGTGTTGTCTCCTAAATTTCAGTTAAGTTTAATTCAGGCTGTTTTCAAGTTAATTTTGAATCATGGTCAAGGAATAAAGAAAACCTAAGTTGGGGTACTTCTAAGAATTTTGAGGCACATAGCTCGTCTTAGGGATGTAATAATATGAATATATTTTATATTAAAAAAACTGAGATGGGCTTATAAAACTTGCATACTAAAATGTTATTACTTAGCTTTTGAACCACAGTCATTCTTTTATACACTTGAGCAACAGAAACTCAAAATTTCTTATGCTAAGCAAATTAGGGAATATATAACATGTTCTATCTGAAGGTCAAACAATAGAATGATTCAGTGCAAAACATTAAAATTATGAGAGTTGCCCAAATAAAAAGAGGACACAACCAATTGCGTGAAAATGACTGCAGCTATAGCATCGCAAACAAACAGGGATATAAAGGGAGGTACAACATGTACACTGCATACGGTGAAATCTGTTCGGGATAAAGAAAATTGATCCAAAGTAAAGTTGTGCTAGACATGGATGTCTCCGAATTGGGGCAACTCATGATAGCATGATTTCCGACTGCGAAAGGTGAGCATAAGGATAGTTATGGGCGAGCACTGTGCTTAGGTCAAATGGCTGTGAACATTTGTAGTAAAAATTTTCATGCTGGGTGGCAAACGATATCGGATTACCACAGCAATACCCGTCCTTACACCTCCCATAAAATTCAGACAGCCTTAAAAAAATTCAGTAGGTAATTGTTGGAACATCCACTGTACAAGACAGATTTATCACTCTGACTTCCATAACTTTAATTCACTTAAGAGAGCATTATGTTTCCATACGCACGGCGAAATGAGGCTGTGCAAAACTTCAAGAATCAATTACAGTCCTTCTACAGAAAAGACATAGATCTACTGCCAAAACAAAAGGACCTTTGTAACAATGTCCATGGCAATTTCTTTTGACTTCCAACAAAGTTATAATATTATTCAACTTGTAACAGTTTCTATTCCAAGCTTCTACTAAGCCTCTTGGGAAAAATACTTTTTGTAACTATACTAGTTTGAAAACCTCTTTCCATAGAGAGGACTTGGTTTTATACAAATGCTATCTTCTATTTAAATGCCAGTTGTTAAATAGGCAAGGTAATGGTTAAGAGTTGTTTAGAAGCAGAAAGCCTTGTGTTAGCAACCAGAGGTCATGCATCATAATATTAAATCTTGAAGGATTAACTTCTATTTTACGAGAGCAAATTGTGAAAGCAGGATCGGAGAAGAGAATAATCCAGAAAAGTGCTTCCATATATTTAATATACTTCGGATTATTAATTCTTATAGCTCCTCAGGTTTAGATATTAAAGTGCATTCACCTACTGTTAAAAGTTAAATAAAAGTAGTGATTGCAAGATCCATGTCCGTTTCTTACTCGAACCCTCTCACACAAGCGACCGATGGGTTGCGACAAACTTACACACTTTTCATCTGGGTAACCCTTATAGATTTTAAATGTTTCTTGAAAAATATGCAGGGCATTTTAATTTACAAGGATTATATATCACCATTTAAAAAAATTAGCATTGATATCCACACTAAATTAGTGTAACAGAGCGTAAAAATTCTATAATGAGCACAAAAAACCCCTGATAATTTGAAAGTCAGCTGACATTCAATAAATAAAAATTTAATTGCTCTAAAACATTTTCCCACAACAATATGCATCTCACTCAGGATAAATCGGTTGATATCGGTTAATTTTGTAGATAGGATCATTTGTAGCTGAAAGTAAAGATAGAACTGTTGCAAACACTGTCTTTTATTGAGTAAGCATTACAAATCAGTGTATCTGGCTCTTCTTTAGACATGAAAATTCACTGTTGCTTTTCTCCATATTACTGTAATGTCATTCTGATAAAATTTCGTGCAAATTACACTGCAAAGAAAACTCATACATTCAACAGAATTCCCAATAAAATACTAAAAACAGTTTTATTTAAGAATAAAAATAATTTAAAATGTATATCCACATGATTAATGAGTGTATGGAGGAAAAAAATATGATATCTAGAGTTCAACAATGAATTACATTAAAAAAAGTTTTACTACACATGTCAACAAGAATGCAATCATTATTTAGTGTAATACATAACAGCTTAATAAATATTCTAATTTGAGTGTCACAATTTTGTGTTGCTGATAAATTGACTCGATTCAAAATAGTTACTTTATATAACCATTAAATAACAAATTCACAATAAGTATCAAGCAAGCCTATTACAATGAAGACAACATCAAGTTAAGTTTAATAAACTATTTTTCCCCTATTATAAAAAAATTCAAACAATTTAACTCTATAGAGAATGCCAAGTATTGAAATAAAAAAATTGCTCTGATTAGATAATTTTCAAAAATATCTAGTCAAAAAAAAAAAAAAAATTAAAAACATCTTTACTACAGCAAAATATATAGATGAATAAAAAAGTGAATTTTTTAAAGGGAAACAAATAGAAATGCAAGATATAAATTTCATGCTTTGAAAAACCAACAGGAGCAGAAAAGCAAGCTAACAATCCAATTCTGATAAAAGTTGTTTTCAAATAAAATGTAGTTCTATTTTTCAACAAGAGTATACAACAAAAATAAATGCTACAAATAATGAAGAGCTGAGAGAGAACAACAATATTGACTTTTACAGAATGCACAAAGAGCAGCTATATTATTTTTTTTAAAAACTAAATACACTAAACACTAAAACAATCTGATAATGAAAATTTTCCCTTGGAAAATTTTAAAACAAGTAACATATTTAAAAAATATATAAATATAACTTTCATATACCACTATGTTATTTAAATGCAAAACAGTAAATTTCAACAATGTAAAAAAATTATTATGACAAAATAATTTACATAAATTTTTCAGCAATATTTAAAATTAACTGAATGTAATATATTTAAACTATGATTGAAGATTATACTTGTCCTCAATATTTTAAGATCAAAGAACAAATTCTGAGATCACTAGCACATAAATAACTTTCCTCATAATTCTCTTGTACAATTTAAGCCGCAGAAAAACTGATCTTGATTTTAGCTTAAATGTGGGAAGGGAGGAATGATTAACCTTTTCACCGATTTAAACAATTCGTAAGCATTTTCACCTTTCAGCAAAAAAACAAAAAAAAAGCATTACTTCATTTAAATAACCTTTCAGAATGAAAGGAAACTTGTTTGTGAAATAAAAGTATATTCAAGAATTTACACGTTGCATAACTTGCATTCAATCAGTTCTAATCATTACAAATTATAGTGATGGAAATTATTTACCTTCCCTACAAAACTGTGTGTGTGAAGTACAGAATTAAATACAATTTCATAGTATTTAATTAAAATTGAGATATCAAGTTGTAAAACTAAATCTAAATTTTATAAGTACTTTTTATGGACAGAGTTAACCACATAATATTATTTTAAAGAAATTAATATTTGAAGTTATCATTTTCAGATCATTATTCAATTTCTTTACACACAAGAGTATAAAAAACCCAGAGTAACACACACTATTGAGTTTTTAAAATGACGACAACACAAAAGACTAAAATTTTAACATTCAAAGAAATACAAATTTTATTATATATATATATTCTATACATCATCCACAATAATAGTATTTTACAATAAGAAAATTTCAATACATACAAGTATATTTTAAAAATAAATAGTGTAATTTTTTTTAAGTATTAAATTATACAAACAGTAACACAAGCTGAATGGAAAATTCCACAAACGGAATTTTAAAATTTAGATTTTAATAAAAATTAAAATATTTACAGAAAGGAAAAAAAAAATGTTTTATTTTATTTAAACTAAATTTCCAATCATCACTTTTACTGTTAAAATTGTTGCTACCAAAATGAGCCAGAAAGAATAGAGAGTTTTCACAGCGCTTGAGTAACTTTTGTTACCAATAATCTTACAAGCTGTTAAGTTTTTACAAGATAAGTACAATATATATATATATTTTTTCAAATGTAAAAAGTTTACATACATGTTTAGGAAACTATTTTAAAAAACTGCGCAGAAACAATACTTGGCATTCCAAATGATTAACAAGAAAAAAAGATTTACAAAATGGAAAATATTCAGTATTAAGATTTATTTCAGCTGACTAAACTGAATTCTTTATCGCTAATAAAACTAAGTCATCACATACAAAATACAATATATAATAGGAAAAACATTTAGATTATCAAAATATACATCTTTCAAGATTGAAAATTTTGAAGATTCCAGAATGTGTCGTAACTGTTGAACATAACAGGCATGAAAATATGCAGCCTTCTCTAATGATGTGATTAATTGATGATTTCAAAGATGTGAAATGAAATAAATCAGAAGCAAGTCACAATGGAACAGAATAGGAGTTTTGCACACATTTATCCCACATTGCTCGGAATGCCATTAGACTTAGAAACATTTTCACATTTTCTTATATTTTCCGCTGACACCAGTATTAGGTAGACGATCATGTTACGAGTAAGAGGTTCATGATGAAACCAACATACACAAATAAAACCACATTGGATTTTTTTTCTCCACATTTGAGGCTTTGGTAGGTCTCTGATGCACATTATAAAACCAGTGTGGATGTGCCTGTCTTGATTTTTGTAAGAAACAAGAACTAACTCCACATTTTGCATACAAGGAGAAACTGTGCAATAAAATCTTTCTGGAAGATATCTTTGTCAACTTTTATGGCCTTCAGAAGGAAATTTTCGAGTAAAGCGCATTTTGGACCCAGAGCAGGGATAGAGCATTTAATATATCTAAATGCCAGCCAGTATTATAAGCCAACAAGCTGTACAAAGTTGTTGGCAACAGCACTGTTAAGTCCTATGAGGATCTCAGTCCAGTAAAATACAAACCTGAAATAAAGGGGAGAAGATCAAAAATTTCTTCTTAAAAACTAACTTATTGCATTTTTAGATCAGTTCTCTTTTTACTCATATACTACACTAAGGCTGTCATCAGTTAATGTTAAAGAATAGGACCCGAATATGGAACATTTTTTCAAATGTAAAAGAAATGAAAAATCAATGATTTTCTGGCTTCACTATCCATTAGAGAGAAGCCTTTTTTATCATACTTCCCATTTTTAACAGAGTTGATTCATTTTTTCTGGTATAAAATGTGTATCGCATTTTTTCTGCTAAACTGTTATGTTAAATGAGCTATGCCTTCACGTATTAAAGCAAAAAAGAATGTATTCATGGAATATTATTTCGAAATTTTTAAAAACACTATATCCTTAACAGAGGTATGAGTTATAGTTTCACAGATTTCCATGGAAATTGAGGCATTTTTCTGTCTGAAAGTGTGCTTCACGTTTAGTTCAAGCTCTTGTACTTTTACGGAAGACAATCTTAAAAAAGAAATCCATGTAATACTTATTTTTTTAAAGTTCCAGATAAAATGCAATAATAAATAATAGTACTTAAAAGATAAAAAGTGTTTGTTTAAAAAAACATACAATTAAAAGAAAACCTCAATCTGAGACTTAAAGTTACATAAGAAAAAATTTTGAGCTTCAAGGATCAAGAATACAAAGTATGATACATCCAAAATAAAACTAATCAGTAGTAAAGTATTGAAATAAAAGAGAAATATTAACATTAAATACATTTATAATTTAATACAAAGAATATGTCTAACAAAAAAATTTGAATTCTTTATAAAATTGAAATAGCTATTGTTTTTCACATAGAGCATTTTACTTGTCATGTATATACATAGATTTTTCTTTTAAAATTAATCCCTTCATTTTAGTTGAGACTATTCTTTTTAAATTTTGAGTATTAATTAATGTGGCACTTATTAATTCATTACTTTAGTTAAACTATATACAAAGAAAAATATACATTTTCAATCAATTTTTAGAAATTGCACAGTGTGTTTTAAAAATGGCCATAATCACAAAAAAAAAAATGTTTAGCATTAAAATTTTATGACAGTTGAAAATTTAATAAAAATATGTAGTTAAAAAATAAAAATATCCAATTACTTTTATTTTTTTACACAGATTTAGATCATCTGATTTTTAAATTGTTTCTGTTACAGTCAAAATTAAGGAATTATTTCAAAATTATGGCACTATTAATGGCATTTTAGAATTGTTTTAAATGATGGGAGTTTCATGCAAATGAACAACAAAAAAACTATGAAAAAATTTAAATAGCTTGAAAAAGTATTTTAGGAAAGTGCTACAAATTCAATATAAAAATAAGAGAAAAAAGGCAACTGTACATTGCAATGTACTCAGCATTTCTTTATTAATGTAATTTTAAACTGCTATGGTATAAATTGTACAGAATGGTAAAAATTATTAATTACAATAAGATTTCAAGTTAATATTTTTCATTTCTTTCCTTAACAAATTTAACTATAACATATGTATCATTGATTAAAATGCTTTTCAAATAAGAAATATGAATTTGAAAAAACTACTTTTATTACTAAGAATCTCCCATAAAGCTATTTAAACTTCTCCATTCTTCTAGCTCTTTAGTTTGCTGTCTCAAAAATAGTATCCTAACAAATCAAAAAGAAAACATAATTAAAATACACAAAAGCCCAATATATTTTATACAATGCAAACAAAAAATAACTATGAAAATGTATGTTTAGATAAACTTTTAAAACAATTTAACAAAAAAAAGTTAGCATTATTTTTATATAAAATTTCTACTTCTACAAATATTTAGTAATAAATCAACATTATTAATTTGTAAAATTTTAAAATTCATAAAAAATACACATTACGGAACATAAAGCTTTGAATATAGAAATTTTGAATGTTTTGCTTTGTGTTATTAATATATTGTTTTTCAAACTTAATTCAGAATATAAATACAGTTAACCCAGATTAATTTCTGAACATTGCTCAATCAAGAGTGTCTTGTATCTGAGAATGTTACCAAACAGTAATCAAATGTCCAAAAATGAAAACAGGTTTGGAAGGAAGTTAACCTTTCCAGGATAAAGGACCCAAGCGCCAGGGCCGGAGGGTTTGTGTAGTTAAGCCTAACTCCTTGAAAATACCGAAGCTAGAACGTGTTACTTAATATAGTTCTATAGAGTACACAATTAAAGCATGCTTTCTATATTTTGTATTTACATACTCCATTCACTTAAGTTACTTTCTGTTTATGTACAATTTTTTAAACATTTTACAGTCAGTATTTATTTATCATTAATGACTCTTAACATAGTACATTTGAAAACTAAATATGTTTCTTAAAATTCTTTTAGGTATGGAAAATTTTGAAACAGGAATCTACACTGAGTCCTATATAACAATTCTTGCACCCGTAATAAGGCATTTGCTTTTTTAGAGTTTTTTTTTGGGGGGGGGGGGGGCCAATGTGAACAAACAAAAACTAAATTTTCTACGGTTGATGAACATAGAGAATTATTTTCAGTCAATGTAATTGGCATACAGATATCTGAAATATCATTATCATAAAATTTGCAATGAGCAAAACAATCAGAATATATGTCACTATCACTACTTTTAGATTCTAATTCAAAATCAATTTTGCAACATTCTGCTATTGTAAGTTCAGTTAAACATTTTTGACATTTCAACCCGGTGAAAAAAAAAACTGCCTGACGGATTTAATTATCCATTAAAAGCTAGACTGAAAATGCAAATCAAATGCTCTAGCGAACATAAAACTCATCTTACAATAAACAAAAACCATGTATTCATTTGAAGAGTAGTCATAAAGCATTCATTCCTCTAATGTTTATAAAACAAAAACCCCCATTTATGCCATCAATATTTCTATCATTTTCAGTAGAAGGTCAGATCTAGATGTATCTCAAACCTTATAAAGATATAATGCCATCTATTGGCAAAAAATTGAACTTACAAAATATTCCAAGTGTATGGCTCGTATCTGCGCCATTTGGCCTGTGGAGGGAGAAACACGGCGCAGAAACGAGTTGTTGGCCCTGTAGGGATTAAGCAAAGAAGTTTCTACATAGCTGAGAAAAAAAGGTGTGATGGAAGTCACATCTGTGATTACAGGCCAAAGTAAAACACCAGAAGGCCTTAAAAATATATATTGGACAAATTATTGGATAAAAATGTACAGAGGTCATTGAATTTGAAAATGAGGATTTTAACATTTCCCAACTGTTTTGAACATGTTGTAACACTCAAGACATTGAATTGAATCTAGAAGTAGATGAAGATCTAGATTGAACAGAGATGGAATTTGTTGAAAATAAGAGAAGCAGAAATTATGACTACCACCATGAAGTTAAAACTTGATGAAATGAAAGACTTTTTATGAAATTTATAATAAAATGCAATAGATACAAAAGAAACAAAACCATATCCGGTTATTACAGTATTTGAGTCAACTAGTTTTAATGCCAAAGGAAATCTAATCTAATACAGGAGAGAAAAATATCAATTTCTTCACACCAGAGAGCATGTCAGATAACAAGAACTTGGAGTGAGTGAGTGTTATATTAATGTTGCACTATAAAGCTGTACAAGGGCTACTGTGGTGACAGACCTCAATTTTTTAACCATGGTCAAGTGACGAGGAAGACACTTGAGAGCTGGCACCCTCCTCTCCTAACTTAAACGCCACATCAACGGGTTGATGATTGTGCCTTGACATATTTAACGTGCACCAGCTCCCTCTGCACCATGGGTCTTCAGAGGTACTAAAGTATGCCTAGAAATTTATGTTCTAATTTTTTTTTTCTTCTACTTAATACATATGTAATTGATTTTGTTTTATCTGGGCAATACAGTTCCCCAGCAATTTTTTAAAATAACTCTTTTTAAGCTTAAAAATGTCTTGAATCAAAAATTTTAAACAAATAGCTAGATCTAATTTTATAAATAAAAGATAAAAGTAAAATAAACAGTACATGTTTCTGGTTCTTCAATTTCAACACTAAATTTGTTAGAACAGAGATTAATAATATACAAGTCAAAAGCTTTAATTTAATGAATATTGTCCACAAATTTATTAACATAATACATATATATTTGGGCCAACTTTTGAAAACTTTGCTTTAATTTAGATTTTAACATCAAAACTGTTGATATGTTGATAAATTGTTTCTCTCCTTCATTATGGGTGTTTTTTTCCCCACAAATGGGGGGGGGGGAAAACACATTTTCCATTCGAGACATATTTAAATGTTGCAAAACACTGATTGTACTAATAAGTATAAAATTATTTCACAGAACTAAAGATAGTAAAAAATAGAATATTCACAATCTTGTAGGTACTTCATATAAAAAAAAGTGTTTTAATATTCTTTTATTGTATTTTAATAATAGTTTAAAAGATATTAATAAATATAAAGTTATTATGTATCAATAAAATTTCAGGTTTCATAATGTCTGGGATGAGTTTTAGATATTTGTGGTTATGGAAACTTCATAGAGAATGTATGAATCCATTTTTTGCATACACATTAATAATATTCTTTTCGATATTTTATTGTGAGTCGTGGAACCCTAGGATTGTATGGAACATAGTTTGAAGATCACTGCTTAATATTATATTTACAAAAACTATCACACATACAGCAGCAACATTTAAAAAGACATGTCCCTTTATTGAAAGTTGAAAATAACTTTCGTAAAGTTTTTTGGAGGAAAAATATTACATTCAAAAAGTGAACTTTAAAGTCACATAGGTAGCTTTTTAAATAAAAACACATTTTAAGTTACCCTTAGAAATAAGCAAAATAATATTAGTAAGAGATTAAGTTACTTTTAAAATAGCAACTGATGAAAGCTGACATTACAGCTCCTTGAACATCAATGAATTCCTTCCCCCCCTTAAAGTATCAGCTGTATCCTCTAATTTGCATAGAACTTAACTGTTTTTCATATTCAATTCACTCAAGATCGTTATCTAGCATTTCATTTTCTCTGATTTCTTTCAGCATATGAAGAAATCAATGAAATATTGTATATTACTAAATTAACTGCTGTATTATTTCATCTTTGTGGTCAATAAGATCATTAATCTCCTCCTGATTTTTTTTCCCATGGTAATTTTCATTAAATAGTTTGTATTTTATTTACCAAAGATGAAATAAAAAACAAAAATTGAACAGCAAATTCTTTAATAAACCTAGACATATTTACCTCACAGTCCATGCATGTAAAGTTATGTTTATATCATCAAATGATGGTAAAACATTTCAGGCTTTGTTTTCTTCACAGAAAAATATTTCTTCGTTAAATTTTACTACATTTTGCTAGAGATGAACATTTTTTGTTATCTTGTCATGATTATTGCATTTTTCTTTCTTTGACACTTCTTCACTTTTCAGTATCAACTTCAATATTTTCTTCATGTTCAATAACAGAGTTCTTATGAGGCAAACTGATAAAAAATAAAAGAGAACAAACTTTGGGTGCCTGTGACTTTACAGCATCTTCGAAACAGCTCATCAGTGGATCCCACTGTTATGCAAGTTAAAAAAGGCAATAACCATTATACACATGAACACTTAAAAAATACATACATCAGAATGATATACATTGGAAAATACATGTTTCATCCTTTCAGGATAAGTTGATATAATCAAATTCCTTTACGTAACAATCTAAAAAAAAAATTATTTGGTAACCTGAAATGTAAGGAAAGCAAACAAGTGCTGCATGAGATGAGTTCTATATATACATGTGCTGTAGTGAGGAAATATTGGTTAACAGCAGAAATTTTACATACAAAATGTAAAAGTTGGCAAATATGTATACATGTGAATAATAAAAACCTACCTCTGTTCTTGAAGAGTTGCTTGAATTTCAGCTAACCTTACAAGCGCTCGGGCCATCTTAAGTTCAGCTGAAACTTGTGTGCAGCTTATACTGCCAATATTAAACGCTTCTTCCCAATAACGGTTTGCCTATGAAAGGGAAAAAAATGTCGGTATTTTTTTATAATATGGACTAATTATTTCTTGCGTGCATGTTCAATAATATTAATCAAAGTTCAAACCTAATACAATTTGCATGTTTACTATAATTACTTTGAATAAGATATGGATAGAAAAACACATGCTCCCTACAAAACATATGAAGGACAATCAAAATTCAGATTATCTGTGTAAATTTATCAATATAAATTTACTGAATATATATTTCCACATAACAATTGATATAACTTACAAATTTTAAATTCTTATTTATAGATTCATTATAAGTGCTTCCATAATGAATAATAAGCACATAAAATAAAGATCAATTAATGCACTTAAGTTTAATTTTTGCTAGTCACTTTTAATAGCAATTTTACAACAATAAATAGATATTTATATATACTCACGACAGAAATTTTATAAGAGATCATGTACCCAAATCCTAATTTTATTCACTTACCAAAAAATAAATAATTCAGACTAAGATAAGAAATTCATTCCAAGTGATTAAATCAAATAATTAGGCAAAACTACAACAAAAAAAATCACAATTTCATCAATATTTCATAACACTTAAGAGTTGAAATCTTTAAAGCATTTTAATCTAATAGAAAATTTTCTTTAGAAATTTGTTTTTACTAACACTTACTTGGCGCTCCGCATGATCCGCCTGCCAACCAACAACATGAGATATCAGATCTTCCCTATAATAATTGGCTAATGATGGGGTTAATGATGGGATGGATGGTTTCAATGCAGCTGTAGCTGTAGCTAATGAACTAGTCCCAGCTGTGTTTAAGCTGTGTAGACTGCTCACACTAGAGGTTGGACTATCATGCCTAAAAATATTTTTTGATTAAATTTTTAAGTAACAAATTAAATACAAAATATTTACAAATAATCTAATTTGAACATAGAAATGCATTTTATAGAGAATTAATTGTCAAAACCTATAAATAAATTTAAATTTTGGGAATAAATATCAAAAGATACTTAAAAATGAATATTTTTATAAAAAAATAACATCAGATATTGCAATTTGAATCCACTTTGTTTGTTTTCCTGTGTGACTCCAGTAATTCTCCTACTTTTTGGTAATTCAATTAAAAAGATGATTATTGGATTTTATTTGGATATATAATTAATAAAAGGAAGTTACTGGTTAACACAATAGGTTACTTATTGACATTTATAGCATAATATTACTTGTTTAATGAACCGATTTTTTTAAAATAAAAATCTGGAAAGCTTTCAAATTTAATATTTAAAAATTTTACATTAAAAATAAAAAAAAAATAAAAGGCAAGAAATGCACATAATTTTAGTTCAGTAAATTATCCCTTTTTCCCAACAGAATAAATTAAATACCTTTAAAAGTATATTTTTTCCTTACCTTACAGAATGAGTACTACTGTCAGAGTCTGGAGAAGTTCTGTCTTGATCCAACTCTGTTTTTCCTTCAGGAAAATGTGCAGCACCCGTAGAATTGACTTGAAAATTGGTATTACTTGGCAAAGAAGTAGTGATCTGAGCCGTAGCTGGATGGTGGTTAACCTGATTTGGTTGAGACTGTGCAGGAGAAGCTGAGGGTTTGCTTTGGAGGTGAGAATCTGAAATTAAGCATATTACAGAATTATTAAAAATACAATAAAGTTCGGAGAATGAAGCAAGAACGGCAGACCTGGAAACACTGACAAAACAAAACCCCGCACCTGAATAGCAGCAGGTGTTCACCATCTGCCCCCACCATTAAGTTCAGTGTCGTTTGTGTTCCGTGTAAGACTTTTTCACAAAGTGCTTGTTTAGACTGAGAACATGAAAGTGAACAAAAAGATCAATTGAAAGTTTTGTTTTATGTTTGGCAAAACACCGAAAGAAACTTATTGGATGCTGGATGTGTTTATGAAGATTTAGCATTGTCCATGAAATGTGTGAACAAGTGGTTCATCCATCAAGAAGACTGGGAAAGTGTTTATGACAACCCCTGTAACGGAAAACCGGTGACCTTCATCAGTGACGAATTCATTGAGAAAGTGAGGAAATTAATCATGAAAGATCGATAAACTGCAAGCATGATAGCTGATGAACTACAGATTAATCATGCAAAAAATCATTACCCAGAATTTCGGGATGAGAAAAACATGCTGTCGTCTTGTGCCACATCACTTGACTTACAATCAGAAACAGGCATGTTTAGAGGCTTTGCAGGATTTTGTTGAAACTGTGGACATGACACTAAATTTCCTGAAGTGTATTGTCACTAAAGGTGAGTCCTGGCATCCGAGATACGACTCTGAAATGAAACAGCAAGGAACAGAATGGCGTTCCTAATCGGAAAAAGGTCAGAGCAGAAAAATCATGCATCAAAACAATGCTCATTACCTTTTTCGATAGTCAAGGCATTATCCGCATGGAATTTCTACCTGAGGGAACGACGATGAATACTACAAGTTACGTTGAAATTTTGACCCATTTCATGAAACGTCTATGCAGGGTACGACCCCAGTACACACAAGGTTCATGGTTTTTTGTTCACAACAATGCTCCCCTTCACACAGCCAATGTCGTCAAAAGGTCCTGGCAAAAGAGAGGAGGGTACAAATTGAACATCCACCGTACTACTTCTTCCAATCCCCACCGCTCAAACTCGCTTTAAAGGGAGAGATTTGATGATATTCCCAACATCTAACGAAATGCGACGAGGTTTTAGAACTCCATGCTGCGATGTATAGCCAATAGTGGAAAACTATTCCTGTGTGCAAGGTAAAACAGTCTTATTATCGTATGATAAAAAATAACACTACTCATAACTAGTAATATTCTTTTATTTTTTTATGAAAAATTATTAAAATTTCTATGAAACAGAAAGCAGGGGTGTATTTCCAAAAATAAATCTAGTACCATAAAATCCGGCGTATAATGCGCAACCCCTTTTTACAAAAAAACTTGGAATGCACATATGCAATGCTTGTATGTTTTGAAGTCATTTATTCGAGATATTATTGCAGGCTTTTGAAAAAATAATATACTTCTAGAAATACAATCCTTTAAATTCATAAGAAATGTCATTTCTTTTAAATAAACAGCATTTTGATATATGTAGAAGTTTAATTTTTTTTCCCTATGCTCATCTTTTTATATTTTTCAAGCTCTCATTTTTAAACCTGGTGTATAACACACACCCGTAAATTTTGATTTTATTCTTTGTGTTAAAAGTGCGCATTATACACCGGATTTTGCGGTAACTGGAAGATCATGAGTTTTAGCAAAACAGTGAAACATGAATCTGCAAGACAGCAATTGATTAATACTCAAACAAATTTATTTGTGGTGATTTTGAATGCAATTGTAATTGCCTGAACAATCTAGTTATTATACCTTTCCTTTATTTTAAGTGAATGTTGTATTTAAATATACAATATTTACTGTCAGCAGATTAATACAATAAAAAAAACGATAACATTTGGTGATGTCCTTTGATTTTGCGAAACTGAACGATCGTATAACATGCGAATGCTGAAAAGTACTTGCTCAAAAGGCAGCAAGGTTATATTTAATAAATTTTTTATGTGGGGCACAAATGTATGAGTTTATTTCAGTATACATTTTGGCCTTGAAGGAACAAAAATATGTAACTTCATATTACATTTACTTCATTGTACATTTTCATACCATACAAAGTTAATATTTGACAAAATCATTACAGTTATATTAAGGTATAGGATCTATAGACGAATACATAACAGAATTATATCAAATGAGGAATTCTTTCAAAATACAAAGCTGCACATAGTGTCATAAAAACCTTGTTAATATAACAGGAAGGCTGCTTTATCTGCTGGTATGAGAATTTTAAACTTTTTACTGCTTTTGCAGTTCATTTTATTGAAGCATATGTGAAATTGAAAACAGAATATTGTAGTAAGGTTAGTAAATCTCTAATAAAATGGAATAACTATTTCAGACAAATATATGAAATGAAATGTTCCAGTGATACAAAAAACAAGCAAAGCAGCTGTATTGCAGCAGATTTTTAATGGGTGCATGTATACAGACTGCTTGCGATCAGTTGAACTTCTATTCCTTCCTAAATTATAGTTGATATTCACAACACTAGTGTATTTAATTTTAGGCAGGGGAGGAGACGACTAATAAAATAAAATTAAAATGTAACTATTTAAAGCAAGTTACACTTTGATATTGCAATATACATGGCAGTAGATTATACAATATTAGAAGTCAGATATTCTAGAAACCAGTTAGTACTTACTAAAGTTTTAAGGCATATATGAATTTAACTTATTAAATTTTTGAAAAACGTGAAAAAAAATAGATCAAAGTCATCTCATCAAACAAGAAAATGAACATGAAAGCATTTAGATTAAGTTACAAATGCTTTGTTAAATGGATAATTTAAATTTAAAACTAAGATTATGTTTTAAGAATCTTGTACATGAAAAATTAAATCATGAAGCTCATTTTATTAAGGTTAGCTGAATATTGTCAATTTCGATTCCAAAAATTAGATTATTCAATCCAATTAAACCCATTAATCAGAATGTTACACAATTATGAAATTTTTTGTAATAATACAACATTAGAAACTCATAATAAAAAAGAAAATTTTGCTTCATTTTTCATTGATGACATTACAGTGAACAGAAACATTATTTCAGTGATTTTAATTAATACAAAATCATATTTTTTAAATAAAACTTTATCTAACAGCTATAAGCATTTGCAGAAGATGTCAGTTTATGAGTTAAGAACAAAAACAAGTTAATAAAAATCAAATACAAACAATTTATACAGTAAAATAAAGTAAATGCACTTGCCTGTCACTTGCGACAAATTAGTCACCTGCTTAGTTAACTGGAGAGCTTGTTGTATTGTTCTCAATGCTACAAAAAAGTTTTAAAAAGATTTAGCACAGAAAAAAAACATGTAACACCCCATTATAAATATATTAAAAAATAACAAAGAACAATTTATTTAAGTTAAATAAAATTAAAAGCTAATGAGAAATTAGGAGTCAAAATTTCATAATTGGTGTTCAATATCTTTCTTTTATACATACAATATGTTTAGAGCTGCAACAGGCCAATCACCTAGGCTAACTTAAAGACGTACTTTTATCACCTAGGTTGTCTCAAGAAATGAATGTGTTCATTGGCAAGTTGGAAGTGGTATAAAAGTATTGCATAGTTTAGAGACATTTCTAAATGAAACAACTAATTTAAAACCAGCTGAATGAAATTTACAAGTTTATTGATAACAGTTATAAGACGGCCAGGAAGTTCTTATAATAAATAACTTTCCCATAAATACTAAAATTATAAAAAAATAATTTAGAAGTGTTTTTTTAACTAAGAAATCTTTTTAAAAATAAAATATGTACCATTATATATTAAAAATATTATTTTGACCACACAAGACAAAACTACAAGAGTTCAGAATATTTATAAGTCCATTGAACTTAAAATTATTAAGAAATTCTGATAGTTAAAAAAGGTTTATATTTCTTGCTGATTTCTAAGTAACTTTTCCCTCACTAGACTTAATGTATCATTTAATGCAATTATAAATATTTTTAGAAGAAATTAAAAACTGGAAGTTAACATGTAAACATTAAAAATACTTACATTTCTTTTTAATACAGTAATTTTGTTAAGGTAAACTAATATTTTATATGCTTAAATATATTGAGATTTAAATAAATAATAAAAAAAATAAAAAAAACACTGTTCATACATTCTACAAAATACATTACTTACTGTTTTATACCATCCTGCTTAAAACTTGCTTAAAAATAAACTTTCATTCCCATTTAATTTGAATTGTATAAGTTACAGAATAAAAAACTGTACAAAATTGCAGAAGACTAAATCGTTACAGTTTCAGAGGTAATCAGTAATATTTTTCACAAACCTCCATTAAAAATTATAAAAACTAACCCTCACAACATTTAAACTATACAAAGACAAATGTAGCGAAAAGACTGCAGCAAATATATTATGTTAAAATCTTATAAAACATTGAAATTCCCCAGCAAGTAGAGAAAATCATATCCAATAATGATTCATCATTTGAAATTAATAAGCACATGTTTAGAGGTAGATATAAAAAGACAATCAATGTTCTGAATAAATTAGTATTTTTTCAATGGCAATAAAATTCCACTTAGAATTGTCTTTGCATTCCCAATGGATAGAGCTAAATCAGTGATACATTTGGATAAGGATTTTTCTTTTTTAAAAAGAGAACTGTACTATAAATTTTAAAAGAATTTATTGCATTGTTAATTGTCATTAACTTTTAAAAAATACCAGTAACCGACAGTGTCCATGTTGCAACTTGTCACATTGTTTCATCAAAATAATTAAAATTAAGAGTTTGCTGCATAATCTTCACTCTTGCTAGTTTAAAAAGTTAAAAATGAAAAAAATGACAAAAGCTATTATATGCTACTGTTTTCCTCAGAAGGTCTATGAAATTAAAGAACAGCCTACAATGGTTTTGCGATTTTTTTACACTGTTTGAGTTTTTTGAAGGTAAAAAACAAAAAAAGTTTTTCCTAGTTATTTATTTAAAAAAAAATAAATAAACATAATGCCTATTTATGGATTTATTGGAAAAATTCACTAAAATGAATTTGCAACTAAAAGGTGAAAAAGATATTCTGAATAAGCCAAAGTCAGAAAAATCTATTTTTTCAAAGCTGTTACTCTTAAAGAGAAACTTAAATGAAGGTTATGTTATTAATTCATTACACTGATGAAACTTGAAAGAAAAAATTTGTTGAGCATTCCTTTGAAAAAAAAAACTATTTGTATGACTTTTAGGAAATAAATAAAAACAAATGTCTTGGTATATACCTAGGTGTATTAATATGGATGGAGAAGAGTGGGAGAAAAATCAATTAATAGAATAATTTACCTGTTTTATTAAATTTTTCAAAAAAAAAAAAAAAAAAACCCAGAGAAATTTGATTAAGTTTGATTTTTTAAAAGAAATTAAAAATCAGTCATTTTTAACAAGCGTAGTCAATTTAGTGTTAATAACTAAAGCGGTTATACAGCTGAAAACTCACTAATAAAGTTTTAGTCAAGTGAAAAGCATGTCAAACAAAAAAGAAAACAATTAAGGAGACATACGATAAAAATCAAAGCACACAAAGCAAACTATATACTCCTGCTATATAAACTTTTAATATGGAGGGGAAAAATATTTAAAATTAACAAACAGAAAGCATCAATTTTTTTTACAAGTAAAAAGGTTTTATCCCAAAAGAACATCTGATGCACTCTCCTCTTACCTTCCTGAGGCGACAGCTCAGACAAATTAGGCAATCCTTTTGTCCCAGCTAGTTGTGAGATCAGCTTAGGCAGGTTGGATATCGTAACTTGAGAGGGTGAAAGTAAGTGGGCTGCAACCTGAGCATTGGTGGGACAAGAGCTGGAGTTTGTTGTTGAGGAATGAGTACTAGTTGTTTGAGTACGGTTGTGAACCCCAGAGTCTGTATGAGAATCACTGTTCTCTATCGAATTTTCGACAGAGTCTTGGGAATGAGAGTCTGAATAAGGGGGAGGGAACACTTAAAATTTGAATATTCAAATAACTTCAAAAAATTAATAATAATCAAATGAAATCAAGATATTACGATATATCTAAATTCATAGAAGATTCTAATATAAAATTCATTCTGTTGAAATATTATCTACCATATGCAAAATTATAGAAAGAGGGTAAAAATAAAACCTCAAATTTTCAAATTATTTGGATAGATTAATGCAATTATAAAAGTCATTTGTATTACAAAACTTTTAAGTAAGAACATGAATCAACTTTTCTTTACAGAGACAACATAGAAAGTAACAGGATTTAGTAAGTAACCTTCACATATTGTAAGAAATTTTAACAAGAACAAGCCTAAGATAATACATATATTTATGGTAAAGATAGTAAAAAACCATTTTAAAGATCATACATAAAAAGTTTATATCATTGTTTATGCCTTATTTCCTTCATATTAAGATTTACCCAAGAAGATTTCAAAACAAAATAGAAAAACTTGAAACATAAATTTAAAATTAATAAACAAAATATTGAAATAAGAAATATGAATCAGAATGGCACAAAAAAAAATAAAATACAGCATCAAATCATAATTTCCTCAAATTACTGTACAATACTAATTGATGATGATAGACATGCAGAAAAATCATCTCTATTTTACAAGCAAATAGTTTCCAAAACATCCCTCCATTTTACAACTTGAATAATTTGTTTATATGACACTTTACATTCCAACATATGTATAAAATCAAATACTAGTATCAAATATGCTAAATATACATTGAATCCCTTTTCCTTGATGTTAAAACAAATTTATTTAGACTTGCTTGAAATACATCAGCAGAGAGAACATACAAAAATAAAAATTTGATATCATTGAATAACTTATCAAAATAAAAAGTACATCTACACACTTTTTCTCACTTTTTGTATACCTAATATGAACTGCTTCGAAGAATTGTACCTGTACATACTTTTGCATATTCATTTAAAGAAATAGAACATTAAACTTGTCTCTAATTATGGAATATAAATCAAATATTCAAACTTAGCTGGCATGCTTAAATGTTAATATATTATAAACAAAAAAGAGGGTGAATTAAAAATTAAACTTACTGTAAAAAAGAATTTAACCTAAAGATAACTTTTTCAAAAATTGACTTATTTGTTAATAGTTTAAATTCTTATTCACTGAATTTTCTAGAAACTATGACAATACAAAACATTATATGATTCTTGATAAAGTAAATATTTCAAAGTCACAAAAATGTATTCCTTAAAAATGTTTATTTAAAGAATTGATTCATAATATTAACCTTGTATCATTATAGCAACCATTGACAAATTTTAACACATTTTTGATTTTGCTCTTAAAATGTTTGCAATAGTCTTAAATTGAATGATATCAAATTATCTTTTTAATCTGCTTTCTGTATTTTACTTCAGATAAATTTCACAAGTGAGGACTCAAAATATTTTATTCTTTGTGGAGTGAGTTGCTCCTTAAGTTAACAGAGGTGTACACTGTTTATTTCCCCCACTTCACACTTCCTAGATGCACTCCATGTTAGGAATGTGCTTGCCAGCTTCAAGATAAACTTTATTTGCGATTTATTTTGCAGTGAGTTCTATTCTTATACCTACATCTAGAATTGGAAAAACAAGTCAATGATTCTTTAATGTTTTTTTTTCCTTTAAATTTCATTCAAGAATGTAGTGGTACTACAATCAAAGACCATGATAAGAAATGGTTAATTTGTTTCCTGATTAATTTCTCTAAACAAGCATTTTGGGAAAACACTATAGAGTCCTCATAGCATATTTGTCATCTTCATCTTGGACCGCAGATACATAAGTGCTGACTATCCTGGATGCGGTAACATGATCGCCAAATTTATCAATATTACTATCTGAAAAAGAGGGGGGCCAGAGTTTTAAAAGACGTTGGACTTCAACACTCGTCATCCTAAGCGATATAAACCAATAGCAAAATCAAGACATGATAGAATAATCAAGTTGCAACACCAATTCCTGAAATTAATACAAGTAGAAACCTGACAAGCACATTAACAAGGCTTAGAACAGGAGACTTAAGGGGCATGAAAATTCAGAAGAACGGGATCCCTCAACCAATGCTTTATATGCCCCAGATGTGTAAAAACATTTTTGCTGAAATACAATTCGTTTCTTTGTCCTGCTATCAGTAAAATTATTCTGAAGGCTTTGGAATGCAATAAAATGACCTTGACAGTGTTTGCAAAAGAATTTACTTATTTCAAAGCAAAGTGTGCTTTTTTTGGCCTTTTTTTCCCCCCCCCCCCAATACACTGCATATGCGCACCTATAAGAAAAACAGAAGCAACAGCAAATTTTGCATCTTTAAATGGGCATTTAAAGGGTTTTCACAGAACATCTTTTCCCTGTACTGCCATTCTGGTAATTGAAGCACATTAGCAACAAACCCTGTGATACAAAGATAAATGCATCCAGATTGTTGATGCTGTCTATAGGACCTTCAGTCCTTTTTAATTATTGTCCATGACAGGACACCAACCAACTCATTGGGATGGTAACATTATATGTCAGGTTTATTTTTATGTCTTGAGAACATGCATTCGCTGATCTCCAAAATGCAATCAACATTACTGATTTTTCCTGTTCTGTTGCCACTGTTTCTCAGACAAGCATATCTCGGAGATAATTCCTCTAATCTATTACCATTTTGTGCATCATTTCAGTTGCTTTCACAGCAAAACTTAACCTATGTAATTTCTTTGTGCCAGCAATAAATAAACCATTATAATCATTTTGCATGTTGAGCAATTTTCTTATTGAACTAGTTTCATACATCAATTCCAATAAATGTTTGAGATGTACATATGTTGCATTTCCACTGAATGCATCACAGAAACATTTTTCAATGGGAGGTCAAAGATACACATTCATGAATTTTTGGTAGCATGTTGCATCAAAATACATACATTTTAATCTGCATATCAGAAAATTAAAAGAAAGAAAAGCAGCATGGATTATCAAGTAACAAAACACAATTTGGGAGGGGAGGAAGAGATTTTAGACATAAAATGACATTAAAATAGCTTTAGTACAAAAAAAAAAAAAGAAAAAACTTTAGGAACTACTGGGCTTAAAGTTAAATATTTTCATAGGGGTTGTCTGTTGCAGCAGAATATTCACAGTGAGTTGACAACATTTGGAAATCAATGCATAATTTACTATAAGCAAATACTCTTCCTACATTGGAAATCTTAAGTTTTAGAACATCAATGAAAAATCTTAAGTTTTCAACTAGACATTAAAAATAAAAATTTTTGAAACACCTATATATTTATTAAAAGAGAAAGAAACTCCTACATTAATAAGAAATTATTTTGAGTACATCTAGCTCTAGAGATTATTGCTATAAATGCAAAAGATCAAATGCTATGAGCCAGTATTAGTTCATACCATGAATTACTTGGACACTAACTGAAGAAATATTATAAAAAACATTAAAAACTCTCAATTGTTCCTCTCTCAAAACTTTATATTAGTTCAAACTACAATGTAAAATAATTCAAGATTAATGTAGAATCTTAATAAAATTAATAATTTCCAATATTAATAGCAACATAACTTCCCCAAATGAACAACAAAATTTAAAAGGAGTTAAAAAAATAAAGATAATTTGAGAAAGTAATGAAAACCTAATCATTCAGATCCAAAGCAGTGCAAAGAGTATAAAATACCAATCACTAAAAGCAAACATCACATTCTTCATCAAGAATCTTAATAAAAAAAAAATAAATAGGAAAATGCATAAATTCATAGTAAAATAAATGCCAGAAATTGATTTAAATAAATAACATTAAAAACTTACTTTTACTACCACCAGCACCACCAAGTCTCTCATGACCTCTCTCTTTTGTCCGATTTGAATCGTACGCTAATCGATTCAAATTTTGTTGCCTGATTAAAATTTTAAAAAGATAGTATATAACACATATATTAATATTTATAATATTATATTCTAAATGAAAAAAAATACAAAATTGGTGAAGAAAAAAAATTAATAAAAGATAATTGACACAGTATGTTTTTTTATAAGAAAGAAAATTTTTAAAATCTAAAATATTTTATTCAACATTTTTTCTGCTTTTCAAAATAAGACTTCAATAATAATAATAAATAATGCACTCATTATTTGAAAAGAAAATTTCTGAAGATAAAATAGCTAAATCTACATCAGTACAACTTAAAAGCCATTGACAGCAACTAAAAACAATCTTTTAAAATTGCCAATTTCACAATAGAAATGTATTCAACAATTTTTCGATTTATATGCTATAAACAAATTTACAGTTTTAAAATTACATTACCCTTACTATTTAAAGAGTACTTAATATAAATGCTAATTGATAAAACAGAAGTGAATTTCAATACATACTTTAATCCAGCACCACACAAACTTAGAAGCTAATAATTTTAATATTTTTTTAAACATTAAGTGTGTCAATCAAATTTTTATTTCATTAAAAAAATATAGCAAACAAATTATATTTATATATTTCTAGTTTTTAGAAAATTCAATGAATACCACACCATTAAGAAAGTTCCATGTACCGCTTAAAAATCAGTGACATTAAAGGGAGATGTAAAAGGTATTTACATAAATTTCTTCAAAATGCTCTTGTTCCGAAAGTAAAAGGTAATATTTTAAATATGAAATGCCTACTTCCAAAAAGATTGCACTTTTAATGGAAACAATTGCTGAGAAGTGGTTAAATGTTCATTTTAGAGAACTAAAACTCAATTCAAAAGTTCATTGCATTAATTGTTTACTTCACAACACTTTCTCCATACAGTTTTAATTCAAATTCAGTAATTACTTTAATTCTTCTTTAATTGTAGATTTTTATTTCATGATTTCATTTATAAACATTTTCAAATAAAGGTTTTTAAATTATTCTCCACATTTTTGTAAGAAAAACTCAAATCTTAAGTAAATTGAAAATATAGTTCAATTCCCCCTCCTATCTTCAATATTTTACAATAAAATAATTTCAAGAAGTTTTACTATAAGTTTTCATACATTTCCTTATGTGTATATATATATATATATATATAATATTAGTTGTATTCTGTCTACCTTTATTTGTGAGAAAATCAATATCAAATTATTAACACTTTAAATCTTGATGATGAAATTGTTTGAGAACAAAATTGGACTTAATATTAAATATCACACAAATTTCGTTTATTTTTGAAAGAAAGTCCTCTTTCAATCTCACAGCTACACTTTCAATATGAATTAAGTACACTTAAAAATTATGGGATGCAATACAAAGTCGTAATAGGAGGTAGATTTAAATTTATAAGATTTTATATGTTAAAAATGAATGAAAAAATAGCATTCACCATAATGTCAATTGTATGGAAATACATAAAAACATTTAGAATATAAAGTTATCAAACTGCACAAAAGTATTGAAAATTAATGCTTAAAAGGGAGAGTCCCTTAACTTACCGTTCCCATTCTATCAATTCTTTGGGCTTTTCCCACTGCGATACTTCTGTTTTACAATTATAATAGTATTTTTTCCCAGAGGAACTAATGTGTTCAGACCAGTCAATAACTGGTAATCTTCTGTCATTTTCCTGTATTTAAAGAGGAGAAAAAAATTATTTAATACATTTCTGTAAGGAAAATTTCATATACAACAGAAATGCCACGAGGAATGGATACAAATACAGAGACCATTTTTACAAAGTTGATAAATAAAAAGTTAACTTTGAAATGATATATGTAACCGGTAAAGTATGAAATCCGGCATCTGGCAATGTACGAAATGATTCATATTTCATACATTGCCTGAATATTCTATAGAATGCCTAATGAGAGAAATCGGCAAAGTATGATACACATATCCAATTAGTTTTGAAGATCATGTGGCAAAGCCCGTGGCTTAACGCATGCCTCAGGCTAAGAATTTGTCAGCTGAATTTTGAGGTTTGTTCACGAGTCAAAATATGCAATTTTACTTAAATTCATTCAACAAAAATTTAGTTTTTTCCTGTTCTGCATGAAAATGAAGGAGCAAGCTGAAGTGTTGGAGAAGGAGCCATGGTCTATAATCATGAACAACTAATCGACGATGAACTGCCCAAAATTAAGAGTTAATATTGCAAAAAAAAATTTTTTTTTTCTTAAATGAAATTACTTATCAGAAGTTAATAACTGATGTACAAAAAGCCAAAATGATTTCTGAGAATGAACCCAGTGACTATTGGTTGCTGAATCGCTATGATGTGATGATTGTAGGAAAGAAAAGTGAACTAATTTAACCTATTATAGAAGACGTCAATACTATACAGTATTACATCACAGATCCTGAGTTATTTTACATACTTCATGAAGCTCATTTGGCTATTTGACCCAAAGGACCTGAGAGAATTTGAAAGAACTTTCAACAAAATAATAAAATGTTATATATCATGATATTGAACTGTACACCCACCTTTGTGAACTTTGAAAGAGAAAAAAAAAATCAGAAAAGTATTAAAAAGAGCATTGTTGTGAAACATGATTTTTTCCAAATGCAAATATATTGGTATTTGTAATGAGTGGGACATAAAATTTTTTCTTATCCACTTGGAAATTCTGGCTATTTTAAAATAAGTATATGTGAGATCACAATTTATTTGGTTACCTAAGAACTTGCTTAGAATTTCTGACCATGAAATTCCTCTCTGGTCAATTTCGATGGTCCCCATTCCAAAGGCACCATGGATTCACCAAATGTACGTATAAACAATTTGCCAAAACAAGAATTGTTTTTGCATGAAAAATATAATTCATATAATTCAAAAACAAATTGGCATTCAAGCCTACCATGTTGTAACAAATAGCTTAATTTAAATTTATTTTTTTTATAATAAGATTTTGTTTTCCTTAATAAGAAAGGCATAAATTTTGTTTTGTAAACTTTCATTCTCCTTTACGAGCTTTAAATTTTTTTTTTAATAACATTCATTTTTTCGGAATAACACTTGTATTTTTTAGGAATAAACATCATTGATAAATAGCCTTATCAGGACCTTTTTCATATGTTGTCTATATAGCATTGGTCATTCTATAGAATGCCTAGGCAAAGTAAGTGATAATTCTTATATTTCATACTTTGCCTAAAAACTTCTGGCATTATATACAATGCCAAGACATCCTAGAGAATGCCAGCATTTCATACTTTGAGGGTAACATACATATTAAAATTAAAAATGCAAACTTATTCTCATTTAGGGGAGACCTGTGTACCTAGGGCCACCCCATTTTATTTGAATAATATTTAGTTCTAAGTTTTATAACTCAGTTGGGTGAGTGACAACACCAATTCCTACTTTGGCATTCATTTTGAAGTTTTGCAAAAGAAAGCTGTGGCAAGTTATAAATAAAAAACAGTTTTACATGGTCTGAAGAAAAATTTTGCTGCTCATTTCTTTTTACTGTTGTGCAATGATAAGTCAAATATTTTTCTTTGAATTCTAATACATAATTTTGTTTGTGTGACTTTAAGTACTAAATTAGATTTTAAATAAATCCCCTTTCCATCTGAGTTTTTCTGCAGAAGACATTTTATATGAAATTACCTAGTCTTGTACCTAGAACCACATAGTTGCCTTGTACCTGTACAATTGCAATTAATATTCTTTGTTATTATTTCATTAAAAAAAAGTTTTTATAATATAAGGAAGAAAGTGGCCTTAATTATCTGAACCATTTTGATTTAGTCACATTTTTTATTATAATTGGATGTTATTTAAATGAGAGGAGTGTATATTTTCTGAAACTTTCAATATGCTTGATTTATAAAAAAATATGTTTGCTACCATTATTATTATTCAGGATTATTATTTTGTTTACACAAACATAAGAATTCATTTAATAAAAAAATTCTTTATAATTATAAAAACAGAAGCATAATTCTAAATAATTTCTAATAAGCATAATTCTCGAAGTAAATCCAACAAAGGTGGCCGAAAACCAGGGAGATGTAGAATCTTGACTGACACTCCAGAAGATGAAGGAATTAAAAATATCAGGTTATTAAAATTGTCAAAAGAAAGAAAAAGAAAACTTGTGAAAAAACCAGAGTTTGAAATTAAGGCAACTTCATCCAAAGAATTATCAGATATTGAAGATTCTCATTCTACTGATGATGCAAATTCTACAGTAGCTGATGTAAGAAATACTATTGAGGGGGGGGGGGATTTTTGTTTAACAAAAATACAAGGCAAAAAACTGAACATTTTTATGTAGCAGAAATAACAGATGTTAAAGAACACTATAGTGTTAAATTTCTGAAGAATATTGCTCGTTCAAATAAGTTTCTTTATGATAAAGAAGAAACTTATGAAATTAACAACAGAAATATTGTGTTCCAATTGCCCAAACCACAATCTGTTGGTGCTTCAGAGCAACAATGTATGCAGCTCACTTGTGTAACCAGTTTTTTAATTATGTTTAATGAAAATATGTGTAATTCATTAATAATTTGGTGCATTGCAAATTAAATAGTTGCATGATAAATCAATATGTTAGCTAATATTGATTCTTTTATTAAATTCATGTGTGTATGTTTGTTTTCTATTGATTGCAGAGCAAAACCTAAGCCCTAATTACAGCAGCTGCTGGCCCTAGGTACAATGACATTGTATCTAGGGCCATTTGTGATTTTTTTTAAAAACCTTTTATTTCACAGAATGTATTATTTTAAGTATTTATATTAACTCATATTGGTTGGTAGTTAGTATAATGATGAATGCATATCAGTTTCACATTTTTAAAGAGATCAGTGGCTCTATTTTTGTGCATTGAAAAAAGTGGCCCTAGGTACACAGGTCTCCCCTAATGCTTTTGAAAGTTCTTAAAAGTTTTGGGAAAAACATTTAGAAAATGCATTTTTTAAAACACAGATCACATTAAAAAGCATGATGTTACTAAAAATGTTACATTTTGGATACAGTTCTCTAAAAATTATCAAAATAAAAATACTAAATTATTACTTATTCAATGACATAATATTAATCTGGAACAATTACAAAACATTAGAAATTATCACTGTAGTACAAATATTAAAAATAAAATTCTTACTTCATTGGCACTCCTTTCATGATTGCTTTGGTGTTTCTCAGAAGACCCGTCCCTCTCACAGGAAGACTGAGACTTGAAGTCTTTGTTTGTTCCAATTTTAGATTCATTTTTTACAATAGGAGATTTATTGGAATCTAAAGGAGGAAGAAAAATACTTGTCATAATTTTTAAAAAACATTTCACTGGAAAACAGGTTATGGCCAGTCTTCTTCTTACTAGTGTTTTCCAATTCTTAGTTCTCAAAATTAGGAGATCTTTTTCCAGGCCATCAATTCATCTAAGACTTGGCCTGCCTTTTCTTCGAGTGCCAATTGGTTGGGCATTGAAAAAAAAAAAACTTTTTTAGAAGTGCGGTTTTTATCCATTCTGACAATGTGACCTACCCATTTAATTCATTGTATTTTGATGAAGTTAACAATGTCATATTCTTTATATGATTGATAGAGCTCTAAATTTGATCTTTGCCATATTCCATTTTCTTGAATTCCTCCAAAGTCACCCTGGTAACTTGCTATGTAGTGACATCAGGGCTCAAACTCATGACTTGCTGGCCACGAGTTCTTTAACATGACCCCTCGGTTACTGTGACCACTCTTTAGAAAAAAACCTGGATGGATATGTAAACCCTCCAATTACAATTGGCTAATATTTATGTGAAAGGAAGAAAGAATTTGAGAATGTATGAATCAACTGTAAAATGATGAAACAATTATGATTGCATGCAAAACATCACTTCCAAGAAATGCTAGATAGAAACATGGAAGAGTCTTTTGTATAATTGAAACTATAATAATTCTTTTATTTTATTTCTAAATTGTAACATGAGAGGAAAATGTGAGCAAGTACTTGCGATATAATAAAATAGGAAGAATAATATTTAAAGTTGTATTTGTGATTCAAAGAAATAGAATATAACAAGCATCTTTCAGTAGCACTTTACATCCCTCGACTAATTTGTCAATTTTTGAGTCCAACTCGATAATTTTGAAATGGAATGAATTACCATCTACAAATTATAACAGGAAAAATTTATGGAATTATGAAAAATCTGGAAGATGTCGATAGTAATTTTAAATAGTTGAATGTCATTGCAGGAGAAATTTAACTGTTTAAAGAAAATTACATATTATACCCTCTGCTTTTGGTTCCACACATCTAAGTGAATAAATATTTTGAGTCTGCAAAGAAGTTTAACAACTGGACATTCAGAATCATGTCAAACTGAAAGTCACAATTTACAGCCCTGATATTGCAATACGAAGCCTGATATACTGGAATATGAAGTTTAGCGAAGCAGAGACAAGGTTTGCATTAAAAATTTTTTTTAACTATATTGAAGGGAAATGTGCATGCTTATTTTTTTAAAATTTGTTTAAAAGATACTTAATATACATACAATTTTACTTTGACGTTGAAGGAATAAATATGTTTCATTAATAAATATCTTTAAATGATGCATAATTAATATATAATAAAACTGAATTCTTGACTTTTATCCCCTAAATCTGCATGCATTGCAGCAGGAATCAAACTGTTTCAAATATATCTTACTGTGTGGCATCCTGAATCATATTGGTAAATTGGTTTGGCACACCACAGCTACAAAGTTGCCAGCCACTAGGATATCTTTCTTGAAATGCTTTTTAATATACTCAATTGTCAACACAAGATCATAATGGGGTACATAGCACCACTTTTGCTTTTGGTGCACACAGTTTTAATATCATTTAATTCAAATAAAAATCAAAAAGTGCAAATTTTACATGTAAAAAATTTATTGATTTTGAAAACCTTTATTTAAGAGAAACTAGACTTGAGATACATTTGAAGTTTTAGGAATGAGTAAGAATTATAACAGAAAAAAAAAATACAAGACAATTTAGAACAAAAAATTATACATGTCACGTATTTAATACTTTTTAAAATCGAAATTTTTTTAACATGGTACGATTCTTTAAACAATGGAAAAGATAAATAAAACAATTTATGGTCTGTTTTTTAAATCTATAATGAGTAAACAGAAATACTATTTGCTCTATTTTGCTTTCAACAAATCAGGAAATTCTCTTGTTGGAAATAATAAACTGTACAATCATGTGCATGATGTTTTGCATTTAAAGTAAAAAAATTTAAATTTAATTATATTTTCATTTATTAAATGTAAATGTTTTCTGATTACGGATAGCATAATATTTACAATACAAAAAAATCTTTACATTGAAAAAATTTTTTTTTTTAAATCTACAGTTATTATATAAAATTAATCTGGTGTACCTCATGCATCAATGCTCAAATAAAAATTAAGACTAAGATATTTATGCAATTTTTCCCTCAATCAACTGCTGTAAAGAAAGCTCAAAAAGTCAATTTTAAGATTAAATTAATGGTAAATAATACTGTGTGTCATGGTCCAAATGCTCCCCCCTACAACTTATGCATGATAGTCAGCGTAGAAAGTGTTTTCCAATTAATATAATCCGATATTTGTCGGTACTATGAAAATGAGATGAACTCTTCAGGGGATGGTTAATTTGGGAAGTTCTACTAAATATTAATACAATCTTATAAAAAAAAATCAGATTTTAAAGTAATTACTGTATTAAGATTTTACATAACCCATTCGATAAATAACCTGCGACATTAACAATTTTTAGAATATACTAGCTACATATACAATGCTTAAAACTGGAATATAATTACCTTCATGATGATCCTTGTCTTTTAATCTCTGACTACAAGGTCGGTGGTAACGTGGACTACTTCTGTTTTCAGAAACATCATTTCTTGCAGATACATCACTGTTGCTCGATACTGGAGATCCTTTTATTTTTTCACTAGTTCTTTCATTTGATTTTGAAAACTTTCCTGCATTCTGCAACACAAAATGAATGACCTCAGCATATGTTGTTCTCTTTAAGAATATTCTTAATATATGATATTAAGAGTACACTAGAAATTGGAGCAATTAGAAAATTAATTCAGAGGAGCACATAACTAATATTACAGCATTAAAGTTAATTCTGTAACATCCATCTATCTTACAAATAATTTTACGCACACAGGTAAATGTTCATTCATCAGCGATTTTAAATCCTCTAAGTTTTTCCAGAGACCACGACAATTCCACTGAATTATTTTACTAATACTTAAGCTATGGAGAGCCTTTAGGCTTTTCGGAGTTGTACTTTGTCTTGATTTCCCTTTTTTACTGAGAAGAATAACGTCTTCTACTTCTTTGGTGGTTTAAATTCCACCAGATTCTATTCGAATTGATGGCTTCAGTATTTTGGCAGCTTCCTGGACATTGTCAGTAGCTGGCCATTTGGTAGAACTTTTGTCTATTTCCATCAAAACTTCAGTATCGGAAGGTACTGAGAGGTGCAATGTTTCAGGAGACCGTTTGTCTAGGTTTAAGGACTCTAGGTCCGTGAAAGATGTTTCAGGGGGAGATAAGAGTTGTTTCTTGTTCAATTAAGTTATTTGCAATGGGTTTTTGAGCTATTGGGGAATCTTTATGAGATTCAGAAGTTAAATTGTCAATGTTTGTTGGTGTTTCTATGTTGCTAATTTCTGTTTGAGTTCCTATGTCTGTTTGAGTTGCAGTATCTTTTTTCGATTTTGTGTTGGTCATTACTGCATTAGCATAAGAACCGGAGGCTTGAGGTGGAAAGATATTGACCACCCATTTCTTTGCTTCAGAATACAAACAGTTTCAAGTACTTTAATTCTTTGTATTTCTTTTTCTTGCTGCCATTTTGTACAGATTTTGGAATAAGCAGCGTGTTCCCCCTTGCAGTTTGCACACTTTCTCTGTTCGGTCATACAGGCTTCGCTGGCGTGCTCCGTACTACTACATTTATTGCAGGTAGCAACGCCGCAACAAGAAGCTGTTCCATGACAGTAACTTTGACAGCGAAAACTTCTGAGAGGGTTAGGGATGTAAGGTCTTATTTTAATGTTTATGTAACCAATTAGTATGTTTTCTGGTAATGTATGTTTAGAAAATGTGAGTATAAATAATGGAGAAGTTACAGTTTTACCGTCTTTTATGGAAGTTATTCTTTTGACAGCATCCACTCCTTGAAAAGCTAGCTCTTCAATTTCAGAATCGGGTAAAGGTATCAGATCTGGGCAGTAAATCACTCCTTTGGATGAATTGAGTGTTTTGTGAGGAGTAGCAGTAATAGAAATGTTTGAAAGATTGTACATTGCTGGAGATTAATTGATTGTGCTTGTGTTGCTGTTTCTATCAGTAAATCTCCGGATGGTAATTTTTTTATAGATTTCACAGAACCAGCTGTACCTTGTACAGCTTTAGAGATAAGAAATGGTGAAGCATTGGAAAGTTTCCTGTTATCAGTTGCATGAAGAACAATAAATTTGGGAAAAGATTCGGAGCAAGTTTGAGAGTTGGTGGGCTGACTACCCATGTGTTGGGTATGGTGGATTGGGAATTTTAAAGAATGCGTTTTTATCTTTTTCCTTATTTTTTTGCATTTTAATTTTGTTTTTGAGAAAGGAGGAGGAGAATCCCTTTTGATTTTCAGAGGACCAGTTTGGCGGGACTAGCCCCAGATTCAGCAACCAGCAGTGGCCTTGGGAGCGCCCCCCCCCCCCGCTCTGCAATGCAGGACCCATCCAGGCACCACCTGGAGCTACAAGGCAGGCAAGATTATACACCAGCTGATAGAGCAGCCAGGACATGCTGGTTAGGCTGCCCCGGGATCCTGTACTATCTGGTGGCCTGAGACGCAAAACTCAGCTTTTCTCTGGTACCCTCTACATGGTCGCTTCCTCCAAGACCCCACCAGAAGTTTAAAACCCTGCTACAAGTGCCAGTTTTCCCAGGGAGCAGTCTGTTGTGTCGTCATACCAGTTGTGAAAAACCATCAGACTTAACTTCATTCCACTCAGTTCTGGTTTGCCACAGGACTTCGTCGCAAGTAAAATTAAAGATAATATGTAAGGAAAAAATCAATAAAGCAAGACCCACTAAGGGGATAAATCATAAAATGATATTCCTGGATATGTATTCTTAGGAAATAAAAACCAGTGTTTTTTGTTTTTTTTACTATGGCGGAAAAGGAAGTGGGGGAAATAAAGGTGAAAGTAAAGAAGTAAAGATCGCTCAGGAGAGGCAGGTGCATGAAACCTGTAATCACAAGAGAGTGAAACCTTCCCAAAAGATCACTAGGGCACCTCGGGATTGTGACAACCGTACTCACCTAAAGAAGGTGAGCCCCCTGAGGGCTAATTTTCAAAAGAATGTTGAAAATTTTCTAAAAATATATTTGAGGGCAAAATAAATGAAAATAAAAACAAATTGTTATTTAAAATCAATTAAGAAAAGGTTGAGATTTAATTCAAACTGCAAATTCAAATAAAATAGGAAATCAGAAAAATTGAAAATTATTACACAAATTTGAAGAGCAAAAGCTATTTCTCCCACTACTACTAAAATAGTTTTCTTTTTTTTAAAGCCATACATTAAGCTACTATACATTTTGTAAGATATCAAATATAAAGCCTATATCTTTAATATTAAACTTAGAAACAGAAATTAGATTTTTAAAGGTGAAGTAAAAATCAGGAAAACTACTTACTTCAAATGGATGACTTTGATTTCTATCAAAATACCTAAAAGAAAAAAAAATTAATAAAAATCTTTTTAATCAGAAATTAACAATAAAAGTGACCTATGTAATACATGAACATGAAATCCACTTTTAAAAAAATTTGCAACCGAAAAATTTTAAAAACTTAATTTTAACAACATTGGATGGATATTTGTATTAAGAAATAATGCGTGCGTAGAATACAAATATCTTTAGCTTTACATCTTTTATATTCAAATGACATTTTTTAAACATTGCAATTAAAGAAAAATACTGGTAGTACAAAACAAAAGATAACTTTGGTTTCAATATATATATTAAAAAAAAAAAGCTATTCTTCGAACTTAGACTTGACTATTTCATTTGTAAATATTGTAGAAGAACCTTAATAATCCAATCTAATAGGAAATCTAGGGTGTCCTGATTAATGAAAATCCAAATTAAACAATTCGGACTGAATCAGTGCTCATCTCGGCACTAATGTTACATGTATTTTGTAAGATAAAGCAAAGTAGTAAGTAATTATACAAGAAAGAAATTGAATCAATATATTACTTAAATATGTACAAAGTTGAGGAGAAAATGAGACCAAGAACATGGCAGTTCCTAACTCAAGTTTTTGAAGTGATAACTTCTATTGGCGCGTTTTTGCCGGAGAGAACTTGACTGAACAGCACGCTCGAGAATATAGCACTTATGCAGCTTTTTTCGCCTTCAGTCAGACATACACAACCCTAAAAAGGAAAGGAGGGACGTCCCCCCCCGCCACTCTAAAAGGCGGGAGGGTGTCCCCCCCTCACCAATACGCCGTAAAAGTAAAGTTCCTAGCTTCGATCCTAGGGAGGCCCCCCCCCCCTCTTTCTGCTGAAATGAATGTGGGATTCCTTCTAATCCTAGTTGAAGCATGAAAATGAAACGTAATATTTTTAAAAAATAGGCTTAAAGAAAAAGAGAAATCCTACATTAGAATTAAACATAAAATGTAGGAAAAGGACAAATTTTTACAGAACTAAGTAAATAATATAATTATCATTAGCAATATTGCAGTGATTTTAAGAATAAAAATCTATTTTTGTAAGTGAATCGGAATGACAATGAACAAATAGTTCTATTAATCGCATAACTTAAATATACTTCGAGTCTAAACAGAAAATTAAAACAATTAAAAATTTAAAATAACAAAATTAAGAATACGTGTATTCAGAAAAAGTTACATTAAATAATTTAAATACAAGAAAACAAAATATTATTAAGAAGACTTTTCTTGCAGCAGCACCGGAAATATTTGTACAAAATTGCCATACATAAGAGCTAGTATAAGCAAGAGATTATGTGATATAAATCTTCTGATTAAATCCCTTTTTAAATGTTTTGCCCTAGATTCCTCTCTTCCCAATCAACTACCTGTCTTACTATCCCTTAAATTAATTCATGGATAGAACTGAATATTATTAAATTGCAACCAAAATTCACAAAGCCGGATCGGGTATTCTAAATATATTATGATTTTAAGTGGGAATTTTAAAGTAGATTTTTCAAAAGACAAATCAAAACCTTTAGTTGATTTTTTCAAATCAAAATTCAATTTAATAATGTCAAATGAAGCACGGGGAAGAATGGAACAATGCTTGATGGAGTTTTTTTTATAGATATTTAAATAAAATTTTGAATCTAAGGGATTTATAACCTATTGTTTCCTTCTTAGAATACAATTAATTCTATTTCGTACAACAATATTACTTTATGAGTACAAACATATGAATAAATAATTTTATAGGACAATACAAATATACCCTTGTTTTTTATTCACCTAGCTCTAATCCCTGAAATAACATTACAAAATTTGAAGTTTTCACTTCTATCGTGTGGTCATAAGCACACACACATTTTTTTTTTTTAATACATGTTGGCATTCAACAGTTTAGTTTAATGGAAACCGGATTTATAATGGTTAACAGTAGTTTACTTTTCTTTAATATAATTTAAGATTTATAGAAGTCTTACCCTCCAAAACTATCAATAAATAAAACTACAAAATTTTTAGTATCAAATAAAATCTTTTAAACAAAATATTAGATTGAACATAGTCAAATGTAGATAACTATGAGAAGTTTTTGTATAATTCAAAAACCTTCAATTAAAAAAAAAAATCTAAAGCCTCCACCAAATTTTTTTCCCCTTAATAATTACACACATGTATATCTAAAATAAATAGCTGATTTTTAAAATTAACAGTTATAGAATGTTTCAATTCAAAAATGCATCTTTAAAAATACTTATATTAATTACATTAATATACCAACTCACTCCCCAGAAAAATACTGACTGAATGGATAAACAAGGAAAAGAAAATGGGAACAAATATAAAATTATACATTTCTTAGTAGTTGGTTACTATCAATAAAATTCTACTTTCTCCCTCCTATGAGAAAATTCTTTGTATTTTATTACCCTGCATATTAAGTATTAAACAAAAAATATATTACAGTCTTCTGTAAATGTGAAACAATAAATCACTAATAAAAAATATGTATAAAACATTCTAGGAGTGAAAATTATACCTCAAATTTCTTAGTTAATTCTTCTCATTATAAAACGTCTCTTGTAATGCATAATACATGTAATAAATTGTAGCCTTTTCTTCTTGATCAAGCTTAAGCAGATTTTCAACAAGATATTTAAACAAATAAAAAAGGTAACTAAACAAACAATTTTACAAGCATATTATTTTTTAAAAAAATTCACTTAAAATTGTCTTTTATAAAAATACCCCTTTTTCTTAGTTCTGAATTTTGTTGTTCAATTTATTCTAGCAAACCTGAATATGATACATTTTAATTACAACAAAAGTGTTTAAAAGAAAATTCTGATCTTTATAACAAATTAAGTATTGTTAAAGAATCTGCTTGAATATTTTTAGCATATAAACATCCAAAAATAACTTTAGCACAATTAAATATTTTCTGCACAAACTGAAATAATTAGAGCAACAGCTCTTAAAAACTGTGGTCCCCAGCACTTTTCTTGGGAAAGGGGGGGACCTGCAAAGGTCTCATTTAATGTTATGATCTTCCTCTTTCACAGACTCTATAAGGCCTCATGAAAAAATTGAAATAATACATCTTCAATTAATTTTAACAGCACGAATGAAATTTTAATCAATACAGTTAAGATTATTTACTTGAAATTAGCATTTTGTAATATTTTTAATTAGATGTTTACTGTTTTCTTAAAGGGAAAAAAAGGAATGTTCAAAAAGTTCTTTTAGTAGCAGAGGCAGTCTTAAGAATAATGAGGAAACCTTTAATCACTCAGCCTTGTGTTGGGAGTCGGGGGGGGGGGGACCTTTGGGGCCCCCCGCGCCGCCCCATTCCAAAAGGGGGGCCATGGCGATCAAAAATTTAAGAACCACAGCTCTAGAGCAACATCAGTTAAATACATCCTTGGGTGTTTTCCTTACAAAAAAAGCTCTCAGTATATCTTTAATGTAATAAAAATGCATCATTTTCTGTTTTTTAATTCCTCAATTTTTATTTTAAATCCTGCACTAGACTTAGACATGACTGCTACAATGATTTTTAACATCACTGCTACGTCACCAAGTCTAGAACAGTACAAATGGTCTCCACACATCTTTAACGTTACATAAAATGTATTAAAATCAATTCATCACACGATGACCAACAGTTTAACCAACAATTCACAGTGATGCACAACCAATAGCACTTCTTGCCTACTTCCATCTGTATGACATGAGTTTAAAAGAAGTGCTGTTATAGTAAAATTTTCTGCTGAAAGTAACTTATTGCATCTTCATTCACTGATATATTCAATATTGTAGCAAAATGGTAGAAAAATTTAGGAAACAGTACGATAGCAAGAAAATGAAACAATAATTGATTATATAATAATGGCACTAACTACTTATAAGATAAGCAACTAGTATAAGCCAGAATTTAGTATTTTTTTTATGTTTGACTACATGGTCCCTATAACAAACATTTAAAATTTAATACACCTGATACATACTTCACTATAATTCATATACAAAAATTATAATTTACACATAAAATAAAGAAAAGTAAATAAAATTTTTTGATGCCAATAATTATAGTAAAATTTATTTCCAATCCCAAATATTCATTAGAAATTTACCAATATAATTCGAAAATAGTTTCCTCTGACTTCTGGTAACAGTTCCATAAAAATAAAATTGTTGCAAATAATCATAATAACTTATATAATGTTCCTTGCTTTTTACACATCTGATTATTTATGTAATCCATCATTGTATTTTTAAACTGAAAAATAAAATTTTATTGACCATTTTCCTCAGTATCATGGAAAGAAAAACCACAAAACAAAAAAAAAACTCACAACAACAAAATTTAAAAAACAAAGCAACATTCAGGCAGTAGCTTGTATACTTTTAAATAGACACTGCACTGGTAAAATTGTATTTTGGTATGCTCCTTGACAATGATGTTAAAAAAAGTAATATAAAGTTAAAGCCTAACTTTTAAACTTGAATTCATTGTACATGAAATGAAGGAAGATAGTATTTCTGAAAATCAATAACAGCATTGTTGATGTAAAGAAGCAAAAGTCAAAGTGAGTGAATATATTAGCATTGCACTGTTCAACTACACGAGGGTTTTTGGCAACTGACCTCGGAATTTTGACCATGGTCAAGTGACAAGGACGAGATGCAAAAGTCAAATTCTGCAGCAAAAGTACAATGAAAAAAGACATAAACAAATGGCACGGGGGCGCGGAATCACTGATCTTTTTAAGAAAAACATGTAGATTTTCCAGTCTGACAATTCCAATTAAATTTAAAGAATATAATGGAATATTTGTCTATTATAGCACCATGAAACTTTCAACTAATTCTAGTTTAAAAAGAACATTATTTATATGATGAAAATTTTACTAATTTTCTCCTACCAGATAACTTAAGTTTAACTTTAAAAAAAAATGAAATTTTCTTCCATTGTTATACTACTTTCAAATTTATTGTGAACATCAAGATGTAGTATTAGATTACAAAGAGGAACAGAGAAGTATAAACAGAAGAGTATAAAAAAGGAACAAAAAGGTCTTTATGCAGATTTTCTCGCTATTTCAGATAAATATATCAATTTAGTAAAACATGAACAAAATGAAATTGGATACTATTTCCTCGTGAAAAGGAAAAAAAGTTAAATTTCCCCTTAATATATAGTTAACAGGTTTATCAGAAATTGTGGTTAGTTTTGTAAACCCATTGCTACATTTAACACTAGATATTTGCCATAAAGGGTTTCATTTTTATAAAAATAAGATCTAACCCAATATATTCGTTAACATACTTTTTCATAGAATGGTCCCTTAACTTTAGAAATACTTCAGTGTTCCCTTCTTTTGAAGTTAAGTCCCACATTTAAATTATTTTTTACAAAAAAAAATAAGACTGAAAGTGTAGATTAAGGTGTCTCTTGGTTTTGGGAATGTTTTTTTAGATTTTATGGTGATATAACAATTTCGTTCAGACAGACTGTTTATTTTGATAACCAAGATGCAATGAAATGCAGACTTATTCTACTAGGATCACGTTCTTTATACTCAATTGCTGTTCTTTTTTTGAAACTGGCAAATGTTTTTAAAAAGACAGATGATTCCTTTAATATTAAGCATTCCATTGTTCTTGTTGAAAAACTATTAAGATTTCAGTTTTGATATTCATTGTGAATTTATATCTTTTCTTTTTGAAGTTTGCCTACAGCTGTTTTCATTGAACAGTATATGTGCATAACACACATTCCTTTTCTAAAATGATTTTTGGAACACAAGGAAAAAATACCTTCGATAGAAATACATCCCAAATAAAGGTTTGATTTTAATTATTATTGAATGTTCAGCTTGCAAAAATGACAAACATTTGAACAAAAAAAATTGGATGGTTAAATTTATTTGGAAGTAAAGCAAGAGAGCAATGAATAAACATATTAGGAGGTCTATAAGAAAGCATAGTTAAAGAGAGTAAATTAGGTATGATCAAGATTTTAATGAGAATGAATATGTAGGTTCGAAAAACTAACTGCTATTTCATTCCCATTGAGATTACTGTCCGACTAAGTTTCTTGAGTATTATTTTAAAACATCATTTCATTTAAGATTTAATTATATTTTAAGTTTACAATTTCATTCGGAAAAAGATACATGAAATAGCAATGTAATGAGCAATGTTGCATTTTTCAGAGCTTTTCCCATTTTAGGGGGTTGTAAAAATATAATAAAAAGATCACCCATAGAATGTATAAAATAAACTAACCTCTTTCCTTCAATGTTGGAAACAGTCAAATATTTCATGCCTCAATAAAATAATAACTTAAAAATTGAATCTGGAATTGAGATAATTACCTTATTTTGTATTTGGTGTTTAATTTGGCAAAAAATAAACATTTAACTGTCACCAACGGCTTCCCGAAATGAAAAAGTACCCATCTTTTAATGTGATCTTAAAAAGGTTTATTTTCCCTGGGAAAAATTTTAATTCATACAGAAAATAGGTATTTTTCGAGATGGCATGATTCTTATTTTGATACTTGCGTATTATCACACAAATCGTCAACTCTATTAATAACTAGCCAAGTTGACAACCTTGATTTTCTATGTGTCGTATGTGTTGAAATAGCAACCATGTACTTTGTTTCATATAATGTTGCCAAAAGATTGCAATAATACGCAATTTAACCCGTATTTCTTAATGTTAAAATGTTTCATTAATTAACTTAATTTTACAATTCTCTAATGTAAATTGAAATTTGTGTGTGTTTTACGTTATTATTTTGTTTAGGTTTCCCAATTTTGCTATCTGCAAACAGTTATCAATGCATATCAATACTGTGGTGTCCGCTTTTAAAAGTTGCGAAAACAATTGCCTGCTTCTTCCAGAAACAAACTAATATATACTATAAACAATAAGACAACTTGTAAACAAGATTATCTTTAACATGAAAAGAGACATTTTTCATTAATGGATGTGTATCATAAAATATGGCAAATTTGGACAGGTGAAAATGGTTGATTAGTTAATATACAAATAGCAGCAAATCTTAAAATAATTTTAGCTTACTCTAAAATTTATTTACAATCATATGTATCTCAATGTTTATTTTATCCACATTGCAAACTAGTACATGAATGGTGAATTTTCATTTATTATCCTTAAATAAAATGTTTAAATCATGAAAATGAATTTATACAAAAAATGTGTACTAAATTACAACCATTTAAAGATCAATATTTTTCTCCCAAATATTCTTTTTGAAGAAAATCTACATGCATTACAGAAAAATGAAATTGAGAAAAATTGAAGTCTAATGTCAAATTTTAAATACTGATGTTTTTATTCACAAATGTTTTCCAAGATAAACATGTCAACAATAAAACTCATTAGCCAAATAATAAAAATTAATGTCGTGGCAAATTGTATTCCCATTGAATTATTTTTTTCATAGATTGGTGCAATATTTTTAAAAAGCTTTGAAATTCGAATCGGTATTTTTTAAAAAAAAAAATGAATGACAACGCATCTTATAATGCAAGTCCGCTAAGCCTATATAACTAAAGAATGGAAGCAGCTATCAAAACATTAATTAAACAACAAAGCTACTTTTCTTCTTAAGTAATATTGAATATCAGGTTGAAAGATATGCAACAATGGCCTGAAAAATAATTATATTCATAATTACTGAATTATACTGTTTTGTTTTTGTTAATCTACGTAATAAACACAAGCCATTAAAATTATACGAAACGGCTTATTTTGAAGATGTCATCAAAAAATCCCAACGAACTTTACTTAAACATTTAGAAAAACCTTAAACAATTCATGATTTAGATTTTATTATCAATTTAACGGCCGTCTGTCAATAACGAACTCGCCATACGCGAAAGCGTCAGTACTAAAAAAAAACATTCAATACATAATGACAATGCAAATCCAAAATATGATAATTTAGAGAAACGAACATTTTAAATAGTAAATAAGATCAATGCAGAGTTGAAATGCCAACAAAAGATATTGGCTATAAATATTTTTAAAATTATACATAAGATAATTAGAATGCTAATACCCATCGCTGAGTCTTGGAAGTTTCCTTGCCTGCATTACCATTAATGCTAAGATAAATTTTGTCCACCTATTCTAAACTACAAAAATTGAATAAAACAATTAATCATTTAACTTAGATAAGTGTCAAATAATTAAAACACTCAATCCCCTTGAAAAGTCAAAATTGACGACCATCACACATCCGGGGACCATAGCGAGACAAACCATTGCCAAATTACGGCATCTATAATTTACAACGCAGGTCAATAAAGAGTTGTTCGTAAAGAAAGAGGAATAAAAAAACTAAATACATTACTTAAATTCAAAGAATAGAATAATCTTTTTAAACTCCCAATAAAAACTAATTTATATTTTTTAAAAACTGTGATGTGAAAATAAAGAGCTCCAAACTATTTTTTCCCCCTTTGTCTTTAATAATCTTTCTTTTGCAATTTTTAAGCTAGGCTAAGAGAACAAAAATAGATTTGTTTTCTTTCCAATTTTCTACTTGTTAGTTCCTTTTACGTATTTCTTTTATTTTCTTTGTTTACTTTTTAATTGAAATATTTTGACTCAGGACTTCGAAAGGATATTTGGCAACAAAAAGTAAATAACGTCAGCTGTTGGAAGAAATTTGCTTTGCTAACATCCGTAACTACCATTTAAAGGAGATTGCGTATACGTTTGTAAGGTATGTTGACAGTCAGCAGTGCTTTCATGCATGTGGGATACATGTTTACTTGCTCTTATATTCTCAATTATTGTAGTTAACGCTTTGAATTTTATCTTAGGAAAAGTAGTTTTTAAAAGAAAAACAAATTTGTATGAGCTGTAATACTCTTATTTGGCCATGGATGATGGCTATGGCAGAAGACAGGGACTCTTTACGCCGTCGTGTTTACTATGCTGCAAGGGAAGGAATGGCTATAACTTTGTATGCATTACTCTTAAATACAGCTGAAAGTGAATGGTACCATTATTTAGAACAGCCTGTTGAAGATGAAGGTCACAAATGTACACCTCTTCTAATAGCCGCTATAAATGGACACTACAATGTAATCAAAATGTTGTTGAATCGTTTTAATCCTAATATTGAGCAAGATGGTGTAGTGCAAATAGATGGTTATGTTATTGAAGGTGCTACTGCTTTATGGTGTGCTGCTGGTGCTGGTCATTTCAGCGTAGTTAAGTTTTTGCTCTCTCATGGAGCAGATGTCAATCATTCTACAAAAACCGACTCCACTCCATTGAGAGCAGCGTGTTTTGATGGACGACTTGACGTAATTCAATATTTAATTGAAAACGGGGCTGATATCCATAAAGCTAACAAATACAACAATACCTGTTTAATGTTAGCTTCCTACAGAGGCCATGCTGATGTTGTTGAATATTTACTAAGTAAAAAAGCTGATCCAGATACTCAAGCTCAGTGTGGGGCTACTGCTCTACATTTTGCTGCAGAACATGGTCATCTTGAAATAATAAAAAAATTGCTTAAAAGTGGTGCAAAAATAACCAAGAATAAAATAGGTATGACACCTTTATTGTCAGCAGCAGAAAGAAGCAAATCTGAAGTGGTTGAATACTTCATCAAAAAATCTTGGTGTTCCAAAGAAGAATCCGTTGAAGCTCTTGAACTTTTAGGAGCCTCATTTGCTAATGACAAGGATTTTTACAATTTGGAAAAAGCTTATTATTACCTTCACTGGGCGATGCTTGAAAGGGTGGCACATCCACGGTATTATACTCCTAAGCCTTTACTTCCTTCTATTCCTGCTTATGATAACCATATTGAATGTAGAACTTTGAGTGAATTGGAAGCCATAAAAAATAACAGTGATGCATTGCACATGGAATCTTTGGTTATTCGTGAAAGAATATTGGGTTCCAATAATCCCGAGGTACCTCATCCTGTTGTGTTCCGTGGTGCTCTGTTTGCAGATATAGGCCGTTTTGATAGATGTGTGGACTTATGGTTACATGCATTGAATCTGAGGCATAAGCATAATGTAAGTGTAAGAAAAGACCTTTTACGATTTGCTCAAGTGTTTGCACAGATGATGCATACTGGTGAAGAAGTAAAATTTGATAAAGTTCAACAAGTTCTTGAAGTTACATTGCAAGAATTAATAAGAAATAAAACAGCTTTGAATTCTTCTACTTCACCAGAATCTCCAGAATCGCTGTTGGAAGAGCTGGAAGACAACATCTATACAACTTTATATTTATTGGTAATTGTTACTAAGCTTATTAAAAAAATATTGCCTGAAGAAGAAAATTATCTTTACAAACTAGTTTATAAAATATGTAAGTTGAACTTACAAACAAGTGAAGGTTCTACTTTACTGCACTTGGCAGTTAATGCTGATACTCCTGTAGATGAATTTCATACTAAATACGTGTGCAAGTTCCCATGTGCTGCGACTGCTCGAATGTTAATTCAATGTGGAGCTGATGTAGATGCTGTAGATAAAGCAGGGAACACTCCTTTGCATATCATAGTTGCTTATCAAAAACCCATCACTGATTTTATGACTCTACATTCTATCATTACCAAATTACTTGATGCAGGATCCCATATTGACCGCGTAAATAATGATGGAGAATCTCCCTTTGAAAAAGTCTTGACTGGAGTTGCTGAAATTATTCTAAAATCTCAGTATCGATTAAGTTTAAAATGTATTGCTGCAAAAGCTGTGAAAAAGTATAATTTACCATACAAAGGTATAGTTCCTGTGACTTTAGCCATCTTTACGGATATGCATGGCTCGTCGAAAAAGAAAAAAGTAAAATGAGGTAATATTGCATCAATTTTGAGAGAAAGCTGTTATAAATTATCAAAAACATACTATAAATTATTTATTGAAATGTGTGTTGTCAACTTTCAGTTTTAATATTTTGATTTGATTTAAAATTATTTTTAAAGATTGTATTATATAGCTTTTATATTTTGTATTAATACTTGTTATTTTATGAAGGAAATTTTATAAAATTGTATGAAACTGTTTTGTAAAATATTTAAATTTCTTAAGTGTTACACTTTATTTTTAATAATATAAAATGTTAAAATTTACTTTTGAAAGATAGGAAATAAGTTGTTAAAGCTATTATAAAGTAGTATCATTTAATTCAGTATTCAAAATGAAATATATTTAAATAATTACATGCATGTATCTTTTTTTAACTAACCATCAGGTCTTTTAATAAACTTTTTTCATATTAAATGTGGAATTTTAAGTACCGTAAAATCCAGCGTATATTGCGCACCGGTGTATAATGCGCACCTATACTTTCAAGCTGATTTTTTTAATTTTTAGGTATATTCGCCATATAACGTGCACCACCTTTTTAACTAAGAAATCTGAAATATTAGTATACATTGCTTTTATGCTTTGAAATCATTTATTCGAGGTATTATCCCAAACTATTGAAAAAATTGTAAGCTTCTAGAACTACAACTCTTTTAGTTCGTAAGGCAAGTGGTTTCTTTTAAATAAACAGTGTTTCGATACATATAGAAGAAAAGTTTTTTTTATGTTCATATTTTTTGCTATTTTTAAAGTTATCATGTTTATACCCGGAGTATAACGTGCACCCTTAAGTTTCGGTCTTATTTTTTGTGTTCAAAGTGCGCGTTAAATGGACTCTAAATTAGATCTTGTTCTCTTCCAAAAGCATTCAATTAATACATATATAATTATATATATATATAAGTAGGTTTGTTGAAGATTTACATAAACCTTTCTATTTTAAAAGGTGTTTTTTTTTAAAAAGGAATTTGACTTATTTATAGAAGTACCTGAAAAGTTATTTTATTGAATGTTATATATATATGTTTACATGATGATCATGTGGAAAGTATGAAACCTAAAGTTGCATCAATATTACTTAAAGTTTATTAGGCCCATTGGTTTTTAAATATTTAAAAAAATTTGTGTAAATGTGGTTCTGTCTCCTATTAGTGATCATTATGTATAAATGAGTCAGTGTAAAAAGACCACTTTTGTCAGGGAGGTTTATATACATGTAGACAAAAGTGCCAAAGACCAATCTCTATGGTAAAAAGTAAATCTTTTGGTTGATGGAGATGTTTGTATAGTTTTGATAATTCTTCGTATGCAAAGTTAAATTACATCTAGATTGCATTCTTCCCCCATTTTTTCTTGAAGCTGTTGCAAAATAATTTCTTCTCGAATGTTTACATTTTTTTTTTGCCTTTAACGTTGAAAAGTTACTAGAAATTGATGAAATGACTATTTTTTTTTTCAAATAGTGCATAAAGTTATCTATAATTTTTTTTTCAAATAGTGTTGAGAAACAAAAAAATGACAACAAAGGAAGTCACTGACATGCAAACTTTAATAGAAAGGAGTTATATTTTAGATAATACTGAGGCGTAATCTTTATGTTGAAAACTAACAATCTCTGTTGCTGCATGAGGTTGGAGGACCTTATGTAAATGGCTGAATAAAGGTTTTAATTTTTTTACCATTATGTTCATTTTAGTAAAAATATGAGTTTTGAATCGGACAGCTTGTTAATTCAATCTTGTTTAAAGTTTCTCAAAGTAGTTTGATACATTAAAACTAAACCGATAGTGATTTTTGCAAATCTTGAGGATTTTTATTATCAGCTTTTTGTAATTATTTCATTCCATTAAATTAGACACTACAGTGAGTAAACATAATTTCTCACTACTTGCGTATTATCGAAACCTATTGGCGACGTTATATGAAACGAAGTACATGATTGCCAATTCAGTGCATACAACACATGCGAAATTAGGAATGCAACTTGGTGAGTTATCTTGAACGCTGGTAATGGTTAATCATGATCTTGATTGCTTCTGGTTGATAGCTCAAAATGATCACTAATGGTAGACAATATCATGATTGTTTAAAATTTTTTAATGCAAATTTTGAATGTATTATCTTTTTAGCATTAAATTCAGTTCAGTTTGGAATTTTTGCAATTCTATTATATTACTAATAAAACTGAAATTCGTTTCACTATTTAAAGCTAAATGCAATATATTAAAATATAATTTATTTTGATTAGTTATAAAATTTTATTTTTCTAAATTATTCATTATATTTTATTATCTGTTTCAAAGTTTGGCAACTGTTGTGGGTACTTGCATGTTATCTCATTGACCACACTTTAACCATATAAAAACTGTCACCCAAGGGTGATTTAACAAATAAAATGTTCTAGTTATGTTTTAATGTCACAAGAATAGCATTTCACTAATGTTCATTGTCAATAGGATAATATGCTAATATTTTGTTACTAAGAGCACTGTAATAATTTTAAAAACTGTTAAAATCGTTTAAGTTTTGTGGAATAAGTTTTTATTTTTTATCATAATTTAAAATGTTTTCAAATAGATATATACATGTATGCTTATAATAACTAATAAATTGAATTAAATATATACACATTATGTAATAACACAAAATCTTATTCTTTACTTGCATGTTAACATTATTGCAGTCAAATTTGTGCCATGTGCATTGCACAATGATATCATAACAGCAAAAGAGAAAACAAAAGCTTCTTACTTATGTGTAGGTATTATTTGTAAAAAAAACTATCAGTTTCATTTTGGTGGAAAATTGCTCCATTTGCATGTCGCAAATTCGGCTGCAGTGACACTAATACGCAAGTAAATTTTATTCAGTAAAATTAAAAGTAACTGTTATTATATTCTTGCTACTTTCTTTTGAGGACTTAATAACTGCATCTTCTTGTGAGAAATTATATGAATTAGTATATATAAAACATTGCTTCTTCCATATTAGCATCACCACAGCCAAAAATTGCATCACAATAATAATTTTTCTTCAAATAAAACATGCAAGAATTTTTGTCTTGATTTTGTGGCATGATTTGGGTGGTGTAAATTTTGCTGTTGTGGTACTAATACACAAGCACCAAAACATTTTATATTAATGTTATGTACAGTAGTTTTTATTGATGAAATTTGATTATTTGTGTAAATATCATCTTTAAGTTAATGTTACATAAAGTATATATAAAATAAAATTGTGTCAAAACCAATGTAGATAACATTATAATACACATTAAATTTTAATGTCTCTATAATCACTTAAAGTCGACTTTATGCTATAGTTATTCCTTAAAAAATGTGTGAATTCTTAGAACACTAATTATGAACAGATAACCAAAACTAACTAGTTTAAAATACAATAGCATAATATATATCATTAGTTATTAATATATTTAAGAGTAAAAGGTCTGTGGTATTAAAAGCTTGTATTCTTGTAAGGATGCATGTAAAAGGTAATGCACATGCTGATGTGCTTGCTCTTACAGAAGCAACATTCTCTCTTATATCTGTCGTTATTTCCAATCATTTTTTCATATGTGTAGAAATAAACCAGAGCCTGAAGATACTTTTTTTTTTGTAGAATAATTAATATTTTAAAATAATGTGCATTTCTTAAAATGTTTTAATTTACCTTTTGTTAAAGGTTAAAAATATATATATAAAGCATATATATAAAAATGCTGACTAATTATATAACTGTGATTGATTATATATATTCTTTTCTAAATTTTTATTTAATTCTTGAATGTTGTGTTCACAATAATTGGCTTAAATAAAGTACTATAGAATTGAATTTGAAAAATGCTTAATTTTTTATAACAGTCATGTGATTTGAAGCTTGGGACACACACACAGCCATATTAGGATTTAATTTTCCCTCTAAATGTTAAGAGTTATTTTTTTAAATGTAGAATTATTAAAATTTATTTTATCTTCTAACATAACTTTTTATAACACATTATTTATACCCACTGATTTAATCATGTAAATATATTTGAATGTTAAAGTATTTTAAATTAGTAAATGCATTTAAAAAGTTTGCATAAAAGGGCTTTTAAAAATATCTTGACTAATATTTTGCACCTATTCATATTTGCTTCAGTGCCTTCTACTCTAGAGTATAATTTGTTACATGAGAGTGTACTGTGATTTTTCAGTGATTTAAAGAAATGGTACTTTTTCCGTTTCGCCAGTGCAAATCTTGTCAAATAGGGTTTATTGGTGACAACACACAATATACACACAAAAAAAAAAGTTAAATGTTAATTCTCATTGCTTTTTCATCTATTTTTGAAGTATTATGAAAAAGATGTTACTGATAAGAAAAGACTGGGACACTTGTTTTGAAGAGGGGGTGGTAAATGGTTACCAGCAGAGATATTCCATTTGGTGTTGGTTGCATCATTTTTGACGACTTTATCGCTTGCGCCAGCAAATCGGGAAAAGTACCAAAATAAATATATAAATAGTAAATGTAGTACTTATGGTTGATTTTACTTGGAATATTATCTTATGCCTATTGGAATGATATTTAAAATATTTGCGAAGTTGGATCTCTATTATCCTAATATATTTTATACGTTGAATTCATATTGTATTTGTTTTACTCAGAAATGAATGTTTTTGATAGTACTAATATAAAATCTATCAAATCATACAAGCTCTGTGATCTTAGTTTTATTGTTTTTTTATAATTTGTGTTATAACTTAAAATTTCAATATTATAAAAATGCTATTCTTTAGTAATGTTTGAGGTAGATCTTATTTATGAAAAGTAATTGTATGTATATTTTTTTCTAGTCAATATTTATAGGTGAATTTTATGCTTGGTTTCAAAAAGTTAATATTTGTCATTTTTATTTCAATTTTCTTTCATGAAGATAATTACATAAAAAGGGATTTTGTGTCAAGTATGATACAATTATGTGTATGAATTACTATTTCATTGTATTCTCTTTGTGGATATATTTTTAAAATGAGGAATGGAAATGATGAAAGACAGATAATTAAAAGTAAATAAGAGCTAATTTTTATAATAGGGTGGATCATGGTTCTATGGAGAAAACAAATTATTATTAAATCAGAACCTACCTATATGCAAAAAAGATGTTCTATGGTATGAAGATTAGGGGGAAAAATTAATTTTAAAGGAAGTTTTAATATTTAATGTCACAATGGGGTTGCGTTTCCGAAAAAATTTAAAAACTGAATTTTGGTCCGAGGATTTTGGACTTAAAATAAAAAATAATTTTTGTACTATATAAATAACCCAAAACAATTTTTAATGATAAATGAATAGCGAGTTGTATAATGTACATTGCATAACTCTCTCGTCATACACTAGTCAGATACAAGCTTTTCTCCATCTTCCACTTTATCATGCACTGTAATTTCGACAGTAGGTTTTTCCAAAAATTTTATACTAAAAAACCTGTTGAATGTACTTGATGTTTATTTTTTTTTTCTTCTAACTATTTCATCGGTATCCTCTCTTTGCAATAAATGTTAAAAAGTATTAAAATACCTGTTTTTCTTTAATAAAAATTATTTTACAAGCCTTCTCTTTAGAGAAAGATGCCTTTGGGATGGGACTGAAAATCAATGAGAATAAGACTAAATCATGTTTTAACAATTCCCACACTTTAAAATTGAAGAGAATAATTTTGAAGTTGTGGACAGTTTAACTTATATTTAGGTTCGGAAATTAACAATAGTACTACTGAAATCCAAAAGAGAATTACTATAGCTAATAGATGTCTTAATGGAATACAAAAATATATGAAATTTAATTTAATCAAAAGAAAAACAAAGGTTCTATTGTATAAAAGTTTTTTAAAATCAGTATTAGCTTATGCACGGAAAACTTGGTTCATGCCTCAAGCAGATGAGAACATAATTATCTACAAAAGAAAGATTTATTCTTGGAGGAATTCAGGAAAATGAAATGTGGTAAAGATCAAATTTCAAGCTCTATCAATCGCATAAAGAATGACATTGTTAACTTCATCAGAATACAACGAATTAAATGGGTTGGTCACATTGTCAAAATGGACAAAGACCGCACCACTAAATAAAGTCTTCAATGCCCAACCAATTGGCACACGAAGAAAGGGCAGGCCAAATCTTAGATGGATTGATGGCCTAGAAAAAGTTTTCTTAATTCTGAGAAGTAAGAATTGGAGAACACTAGCAGGAAGAAGGCTAGCCTGCAAAAGAATTCTTGATAAGGCCAAGGTCCATCCTAGGCTGTCGAGCCACTGAGAAAGGGAGGAAGGAAAAACTATTTAAACTTTTTACCCAATAAAAAAAGCTTAAAATACCTTAACTTCGTTCCGCTTGTGGCAATACTTAGCGTAAAAATTAATTTTTAGTTTTATTTTTCTCCCTTCATTTGTATACCAGAGAACATCTTTTTCACATAAGGTTTTTTGCTTCTGAAAAATGTTTCAATCTACCCTAATGTATAATTTTGTTAAATATATTATGATTAACTTGGAAAAAAAAGTTCTATGTTGAATTTAAACCCTGATCTGAATTAGTCTACAATTGTCCTTTCGTATGGTACAAATTGGTTGTCATCTGTTATCTAACTCAAAATTATGAAATCTGTCCATAATCTAATGCACTGAATCTAGACAAGACTTGATTTGGATGAAAATATCTTATTGCATGAATGCTTAGGTGTTCCAAGGGTTTTGAATGTCTCTGGAACTGTAAAGCATTATATATTCAACTAATTCTAAAACATTTGTAATAAAGTATTGACTTGTGCCTCTTAATCTTCATTCTTTTGATTTCAGTTTTATGTATATTGCAAACATGATCCACAAAGGGTTAATATCAAGATATAGTTCATGTATGTTTACAGTCAAGTAACTTTCACTGTGATTTATAAATACTTCCTTTTTGTTAATATTGATTGAAAGAAAGAATATATATGTATTTGTATAAGTCTCTTATCTTATTAAACATATAAAACTGTTGATTTTTGTGTGGTCATTGCTTTTTTTTAAAATATTCAAAGAAAGTACAGTTTTAGTTTGATTTTTGCACTTTCATGTGTTATATTTTTTATCAAAATGATTTTCTTATTTTTTTTTTTTCCCTTTTAGTACTGAAATTTAGCATTATCTCATACAAATTCATAACAGTTAAAATTGTTTTTTGAAAATTTTCATTACTCGTAAAAGTTATATTTGTGATGAGTCTAGACAAATACAAATGGCTATCTGCGCAATGTAAAATATTTTCTAAATTATACTATTTATGTGAAAATCTCTTCAATAATTGCGTTATAAACTGTTTTCTAAATTCCTTTCAGATGAAAATTTTTAGAATTAAACAATTTTTATTAATAATTAGCCTCTATTGTTTGTGCTGAGTCTGAAAATTAATAACATAATTTATATTCCTCGACCCTTAAAATTTTGTATTTAAAGATAGATTTTAAACCCAATATCAATCTGTGAAAAATATTTGCTTCATTATATTAAAATAATTAAATATCATTACAATTCCAGATGTCTCGACTTAAGATCATCTTACAAGATAATGTGATGAATCAAAAATTGAGATACAAGCTCTAATGAAGTCATAGTTCAAAATTTAAGCCAAAGCCAAAATTTACCAAAACGTCACCCATTTGCAACTCTGCTGCAAAATTACAGCAAATTTTATTCTATTGATAAAATCCCCTGCATTTTCTTTATAGTATTCGCATCTTCCACTCTTTCTACTGAGATTTTAAACTGGTTTAAATGTCACGCTAGTTTTAATTAAAGTTACTTTGAGTCACATTCCCCTTTGTACTGATTACGCTAACTACTACAATTAACTCTATCACTCTCTAATAACAAATAACAACTTTATTTACAAACTTCTACTCACACATTATTCATTACAAACTACATATCTCACACCTTTTACACTACTTAATTCTCACAGCTCTTAAGGTATCCGACTACGTTCGGAATCGAGATTTTGCAAAAGCACATAAGTGGATAATTTTCATGATATTTAGTGTCACTTAGATTAGAATAAATGTATAAAATTGTTTTAAGAACATTTTGACAAAAAAAATATATTTAAATACAATATTTTGGCAAAAAACTAAATCTTTTTTCAAAATGTTCTCCTTTTGTGAAAAATGCTTCTATTATAATAATATTTTGCCTGTATATAGCTTAGACCTCTCTACAGAGGCTCAACTAGAATTTTTGAAATATATAACTTAGAAGTAGATTTATCCATATTTTACGACAACAGAGGGGAGCAATTTTAAGAAAAAAACGCCGATAATTATATATATATATTTCAATGGGTGGTAACTCTGAAAATGTGAATTTTTCAAAAATTCTAGTTGAGCCTCTGTAGAGAGGTTTGAGCTATATACAGGCAAAATATTATTATAATAGAAGCCTTTTTCACAAAAAGGAGAACATTTTGAAAAATGATTATTTTAAGTTAATTTTTTGCCAAAATATTGTATTTAAATAAATTTTTTTTTGTCAAAATGTCTTTAAAACAATTTTATGCATGTATTTTAATCTAAGTGACACTAAATATCATGAAAATGATCCATTTATGCGCTTTTTTAAAATCACGGTTCCGAACGTACTCGGATACCTTAAGCAATCCCGAGGTACCCTAGTGATCTTTTCCCAAGGGGTTTACTATCTTTGGTAAACACGGGTGTCATGACCCCGGGGTACCCCAGTGATCCTTCTCTATTTTCGACCCTCCATCTTGTCATCTAATTTCTTTTCCCGTCCAGACCACAGACCTATGAATGTTTGGCGCAGTATAACCAAAACTGGCTCTTGCGCCATAAAACACCAAACTCTTAACACCTCAGAAGAATACACAAACTCTCTCGTCTTACTCATCACTCTCCGTCTTCCCGGGGTTACACTTACACAACGCCGCTGTTGAAACAGCGCCATAGTGGCCGCGGTAGCCGAGTTGTATAGCTATTGGATTGTGGCTTGCCTTGTCACGAGTTCGAACCCAGTACCACTAAAGACCCACCGTGTAGGGCAGCGATGTACGTTAAATCTGTCGAGAGCTGAAAAGTCCTCCCGTTGGTGTGGTGTGGTAGTTAGGAGAGGGGGTGCCAGCTCAGGTGTCGTCTACGTCACTTGACCATGGTTCAAAATTACGTGGTCCGTCGCCAAAAGCCCTCGTGTAGCTGAACAGTGCGACGTTAATATTCAGTCATGAAACAGCGCCATCTATATAACCTTAACACCCTTTTATATATATATAGTGTTTAATAGTTTTGTTTGTGTATTTTGGATACAATTGCTGATTTAAATTTAAGGAATCCGACTACTTTTTTTTTAAAAAATGGAGATAAGTGGATTTTTTTTTTTTTTTTTTTGTGGTTTTTGGATTTATTTAGTAATTTTAAGAAAAAAAGGCTAAATGTAAGAAGAGAAAAATAAATTACTACTCTAAAATTGATAAAAAATTACATAAATGGGGCCCACTCTGAACAAATAGTGAATGAAGAAATTCTCAATTTTGATGTATTACTTTGCTATTCCTTTTTGAAATGACCTTCAGGATTCGAAATATTTTAATTTTTATAAAAACTGGCGCATTTTTTATATCTTAGTTATTATATGAAATTGCTTAAAAAGCAGTGAATATATTCACTTAAGGGACTGTAAATTTTGTAATAAAACAGTGATTGATGAATCTGAAGGTGTTAAAATACTTCTACTGTGTTATACGGAACGTACACAAAAAATTTCAGCAAATTATTTTAAAAAGGGTTTTGAGCAATCGATGTCCCCGTTTGAGTTTTTCGAGAAAAACGCATTTTAAAGTTTGACACATCTTATGTAAAGTTATAGCATCTGCTTTTTTATACTAAAACACTTGTAGTTTTTGTTCTAGTGAATGGAAAATCAAAAACTTGGCGTTTTTATAAAGCTAATAAGATGGCCTATATAAAATAAAATCATTAAAAAAAATTGTCATTTTTTTTTTAAAAAATCATGATTTTAGGGTAGTTGGATACAGAGGCGCACACAAGGAGGGGGGGGGCGGGCGCCCCCCCCCCAAAGCCCTTGATTTTTTTTCCGGTTTATTATAATTCTAAGTATATAGTACGCAAAATTTAATTATATATTTGTTATTAATGATTAATTTTATTAATTTATACTAATTATTTATTCAATAATTATGTTTTTACTATGTTTTGTTTTCGAAAATCGACAAAATCAAAAGGAGCATGATACAAGAATGGTGAACTTTCGACCCCGGACCCCCCTTTTGAAAAATTCCTGTGTGCGCTACTGGTTGGATAACTTAAATGCATTACTTATACGCTTATGATTGTGTCTAGCATAAAAACGTATGTATTCTGATGTTAATGTTTTTTTTTTTTTTTTTTCTAATTAATAAACGAATTCAATACTCTGTTTAAAGTTGTAAAGAAATGAAGTTTTTTCTTCGATGGAAAATTCTAGTTCTGAAAACAAAAGCTACCAAACCGATTTGGTGGCCGCGGTAGCCTAGTGGTCAAGGACTCATGGCCAGCGTGTCATGAGTATTAGCCCCAGTGCCACTAAAGACCCAGGCTGCGGTAGCCCAGTGATCAAGGTATCGGATTATGGCAGGCATGTCTTGAGTTCGAGCCCAGTACCACTAAAGACCCGCCGTGTAGGGCAGCGATGCACGTTAAATCTATCGAGAGCTGAAACGTCCTCCCGTTGGTGTGGTGTGGTAGTTAGGAGAGGGGTTGCCAGCTCAGATGTCATCCACGTCACTTGACCATGGTTCAAAATTACGTGGTCCGTTGCCAAAAGCCCGCGTGTAGCTGAACACAGTGCGACGTTAATATTCACTCACGCCTTTCATTTCGGAAGAAGAATTGCATTGCGTTCCGGTGTACTTAGATTCTATAGTGGTGTGGTTCCGGTGTACTGAGCTATAGAGTCAGTAGTAGTGGACGCTGGAAAAGAAGTTCTATAAAATATGTGTCTGTTTTAGCAATGACAACTACCGAATAGATCCTGGTGTCAACGTGAAAACAGTTCCAATTCGACTCCAAATTTAGAATGTCCCAACCACCCAGCATCATTACAGGGGTCTCCATCGTCTACAGCTGTGGTACTCAGCCTTTTTTCCCACCGCGCCACATATACATGATAGGTATTTCACGCAGGCCGCGCTTCATAAGGATAATGGGAAAAACCCTCTATAAAACCAAAACAAAATTGATCAAAATATTTAAACTTATTTTTGGCTTTTATTTTAATACTATATTAACCTTTTTATCAAACACACTGCACACAAATATTTACTTTTATGCAATTTTTACTGAGTTTTGGGATAGTTTCCACATTTCTTTTCATCCAAGGCTTTTGCTTACATTCTACTAACAAAAAACAAGAGTGTGGGGGCTTATGACCACACGATAGAAGTGATAACTTCAAATTTTGTAATGTTATTTCATGGATTAGTTAGGTGAATAAAAAAAAGGGGATATTACATTAGTATTGTCACACATATAAAATTATTTATTCATATATCTGTACTCATAAAGTAATATTTTTTACTAAATATATATATATTTGTTAATTAATTGTATTCTAAGAAGGAAACAATAGGTTTATGGTAGCTGAAAAAGATTACATAAATACTTAAGATTCAAAATTATTTTAAATATCTAAAAACAACCCGTCAAGCAACTCCGTACTTTGTCGTGCTTTCATTTGGATCATTTGACATAATTAAATTGAATTTTGATTTTAAAAAATCTATTAAAGGTTTTGATTTGTCTTTGAAAAATCTACATTAAAATTTCCACTTAAAATAATAGGCAATTTGTTCAAAGAAGAGCTGGTTCCGGCTTCACACACAGTGTGTGGGCAATTAAATTTTTGTGAATGAATTCGATAATTTTCTTTACACTTTGATTGGGTGAAATATAAATAGTAACCATTAGAATTATTTGTCCATTTTCTGCTTTACATTTCGCTGCACACATTTCTCCGATACATGAGTCATTAAACCCAAATGATTCAGTACAGTTAAACCTGTTTTTGTGCGGTAGATAGGGACCGCATAAAAATAAACGTACAAAAAAAATATTCCAAAAAATTCATATAAATTCTTACATAAAACCAACTAATTCATAGAAATATTACAGAATTTTTAGGGACCGCATAAAAAAAGTCGCATTCATAAAACATGCCAATTATTTACGAAATTTATGTAAGAGTTCTTCCATAACCAAATTAATAATAGTTGAAAATAAATAATTAAATATTACACATGGAAACATTTTAAAAACATATAGTTTCTCATTGTATACACGGATAAGTTTTCAAAATGCACATACATAATTCATTGCTACTCATCGTAATCCAAAGCCCTGTAATGAATAAGTTCAAAATCGCTTTCGCGCGCGTCACTTGAAGGTACAAGTTCAATTGATTTACTTTTTGGCAATATAAAGTAAGATATAAGTTTTTGTGACGGAGGTTGGGTGGTTATATAGTTGCTTATAAATGTCACGATAACCAGATATACATGATTGAAGCCCTTTTTGGAATTTTATGCTCCTTAATTGGTATCTATTTGAAGAAAATGCTTTTCTAATTTGTTGGAAAGCTGGATCCCTGCATATTTTCATCCACTCTCAAAGAATCCGGTTCTTCTTGTCCGTCTTCGTAATCTATAAAATTATTCATAATGTTAATGTCATTGAGAGTTTCGTCTTCAATCAAGCGCGGGCTGCTGGAGCGTTGAGAGAAAGCAGCTGAATGCGCATTGTCGGGAAACTGTTTATAACAAATGAACAGAGCGTCTTGAAGAGTCTACATTTCAGTGTCGTAACGTATACCCCCGCATCAAGGGAGGGGGGGGGAGGATTCTAGTGGCCCAAGACCTGACTTACGCTAAATACGTATTTACCCAATTTATAAAATATTAAAGGCAAAACCTGACTTTCAGAGGGGTCCTAACATTCTCCGTTACACCACTGGTAAATAAATGGAAAACATTACAGTGGTGCCAAAGCCATTGAAATTCATACACCGCATAAAAAAAAGATCGCACAAAAAGGAAACCGCATAAAAACAGGTTTACTGTAATATTTGATGCTACATCCATTTCTGAAATGACATAAGTTGTCGTGTCTCCTTTACTTTTATATATAGCCCCAATTAGTTGAAGCAAGGAACTTCACTTTTACGGAATATTGGTGGGGGAGGGTGGACAAGATACCACGTTTCATGCTCTTTGGGGGCGCTTGGGGCCGGGGGGAACGGGGGGGGGGTAACATTTTGCAACTCTATACTTCCCTTGACAACAAGTGTCCAGAAGAAAAAAAATTGCCGATTTTTTCACAAAATGTCTTTATATCGAACTTGTTCCTTCATTTTTCGATTATCCATCGCCGTTAAAATGTCTTCATTGCTCTATTTTGAATAATTATTTAAGCATATGTTGCCAAATGTAATGAATATTTTTTTAAAAATGAAAATGCAGGTGTGTTACAGTTTACAGAAGATGAATTAAACGAATGCTAGACATTCCACATTTCCTGTAATTCCAGATATGGTTCTGTTATGTTTGTAAAGCAAGATAATTGGTAATCAACTTTAAGATATTTTCTCAATTTTTTTCGATATACAAATTAAAAATAAAATATTGTGTTGAAATGATTTTCATAATATCTGTGAACAATTTTAAACCCCCTCTATCCAGAAGTCTCAAATATTTTGCCCCTTCGACATTTTCTGAATCGAAATTAATTTTTTTTATCTGCATCAAATCTATATTTGAAATCGTAGCATTCGAATTTTATATTATAAACGCATAATAACCCGCTATGTACTTTAAAACTAGAGATACTTTTTTCTATTAAAATGATTTATTTTTAAATTTCCTACGGATTGTGTCCCTTTTGAAGTTTGCATCAACTGCTCATCTTTTGGGAAACAAAAAACCGAAACGTATGGTTGCCAACTTTATTAGATGACCAGTTGGGCACACAACAATTACGATGCATTAGTATAAAATGGTGCAGCTTTAGGTTAAGTTATTAATATTTTTAAATTAATTAAGACTTGACAGAATAAACAAAACACTAATTTCACATTTAAGCACTAATTTCTCATATAAAACAAAATATCTTAAATGTATACATAACTAGCGATGTTGGCATAAATGCATCAATTTATTATATCGTGCCCTCAGAACTAAAAAGAAAGAAACTCAATAATGACACAAGAATAAAGTTATACAAAAATATAAGTACCATACCTTTCTTTATAGTTATTCTTACTAATAAATCTTGAATAATAAATACACGTGGGAAGATGAACTAATTAAATAAGCATACAAGAAGGAAGACTGAGTACTATAAAACAAGTAATATAAAAAAAAAAAATTTAATCAATTCTTATTTAGATCAACAAAGAAAATTTTTATTTTAGCTACTTTTTATTAAACAGCTACAATTAATTTAAATATGTATATACATAGGACAGAATCACAACATTAAGTGGTAAGTAATTTTTATTAATTATCATTAAAGTATCGTATTGTCATCCAAAACAATCGTGTATATGAAATTTCAATTCAACCGAATGCTTTAAAACGTGAGAAAAAAAATCTTTTAAAGTTTTAACCCAAGTCGCGCTAAAAATGAAACCAACGTGGCTGTAGCTGTAATTCCTTAAATAATTAGTATCAGTCAATTAATTTTAATTAATTATAATTAAATTATCGTTTTTTACCCAAAACAATAGTGTATAGAAAATTTCAGTTCAACTGAATGCGTGCTGAACGTGAGAAAAAAAACACCTTTTCAAGTTTTGACACAAGTCGCCAAAGATGATGCCAACGTGGCTGTATTTGTAATTCTTTGAATAATTCGTTTTAATCAATTAATTTTTATTAATTATAATTAAATTACTGTATTGTCATCCGAAATAATCATGTATATAAAATTTCAGCTCAGTTGAGCGTTCTAAAATGTATTTTTTTAACGATTGATAATTCCACCAAGATAAGTAAATATATAGAGAGTGTGAGCTAATAGTAGGAATTGAAAAACCCGAGGAAAACGTCCTTCTTTTAGTCACGTGATTTCTTTTTAGGGGTGGACCAATCTTGTCGAAACAAGTTTTCCGAATACAGACGAAAAAAGCCGAATGATCGCAACATATCTGAGCGTGACGTTTATTTAAGTTCTCTCTCCAGCAAAACGCGCCAATAGAAGTTATCACTGCAAAAAAAGCAAATTGATAGCAAAATTGATGTATCTAATTGCTTAATTGATAGAATTTCCCGCTAAATTCTTAGTACATTGTTCTCCAATAGTTGAATTTCTTAGTGCAATGGGCCTTGAACGGGCCATTCAGTAAAGGCCGGCGGGCCACATGCAGTCCGAGAGCCGCAAGTTTATTACCGGTCTATAGTAACTGGTCACCCCTGATTCGTACTGATGACACAATGTATGGGTAATGGCCAACGATATGTAGATTACGGACAGTGACTGAGACTACTTCCATTCTTTCAGGGCGTACCTAATATTATCTATCAGAAGAATAAAGCATATAGTATGTTCTTAACCAGTGATGCCTTTTGATCTTTTACCAATCGAACACATCTGCGATGTGATTGGTCATTGTGTGTATCACTGCCGCTCTCAGGCTCAGAAGGCCAACTATGAGGAATAATTGAAAGAGAATAATTCCTTGCTTAATAGGCCACTATTCCCACGCTCATTAACTCTTATTCTGCGACTTGCTGCAGCTCGCAGTAGACATTCAACTTATTGATCTCCAAATATTATCACTGACAGTGTCATTTTATCCCCATAAAAGAGACATCGCATGAAATACACATTGAGAAACAGAGGAATGAACATCGAGATTTGCTCGATGTGTATTTTAATGTTTGCTGATTTTCATTACTTGTAATTTGCAGTGTTGCGTTTTCACTATGACGCAATGTATGGATTAATCTTGATGGTTGTAAGTTCTGCACCCCTAAGTTCAGTGGCGTAACGGGGAATATTTGCCCCCCCCCCCCCCGAAGAGTGAGCTTTCAGGTCCCCAGCCAGATCTTACAAAAGGTACGTACTTTGCGCCAGTCAGGCTTTGGGTAACTTGAATCCTGCCCGCCCCGCAATGCGGGGGTGCACGTTACACCACTGCCTAGGTTATTGATAAAAAAGTGCCTAAAATACACCTTCCATTTTACCAAAAAAAAAAAGCGTGGTCAATTTAGGAGAAAGCTTATGATGTTGAGATTAATAGAACAAATTTCTTTTTGGAAATTATTTCTATAAAATCTCGAAAATATGCGGGGTTTTTTTTACTGTGTACGAAAAAAAATTGTTATTTAGAGAATACTTGATACACATATTTAAAATAAATTTAACCTGAAAAGTATGGTTCTGTTATTTTGGAGACAGTGAGGTCTTACGATTCCTTGAGGTCTTCGGTCCTTATGCAAAAGTAGGCCCTACTTGCGGCCCTTTTAAATGCGTTTGTACGTTGTCAAGTGAGGGAATATTAACGTCACACTATCCAGGTACACAGGGGCTTTTAGCGACGGACCCCGTAATTTTGAACCATGGTCAAGTGACGGGGATGATACCTGAGTTGGCACACCCTCTCTTAACTTCCACCCCACACAAATGGGAGGACGTTTGAACCTCGACATATTTAACGTGCATCGGCCTCCTTTGCACGGCTGTACGTTATCAAATACTCGTACAAACGGGAACCTGTAACAAATAAATGTACGGAGTGACTGTCGCTTTGCGACTAAATGAGTAATGATGGTGTTTAATGGACTGCCTAAACCTAGACACTGATGATGGACATGGCATGATAATGCAGTCTTGCCACTGTTGTCAGTTGTCATATAGTTTGAAATTCCCAGTTTTTTGGAGAATAATTCCAGGAACAACACTTGACGATGAAAATTATTTCGGTTATGATCCTACTGAGGCCGAATTGAGAACGAGATGAACCTCCAACACCCTAGGCCGAGGCCCTGGTCTCAGTTGGCCCATGCCGTATAAAGTCTCTGGTAAGTGGTAGCTTACCAAAGTATATTTATCAATGCTAATCCATATATTTTGAAACAAAAAGTACTCGTTAATATTGTCATAATAGTATGAAATGGGTAATCGAAATTAAAGAATTATGAGCAGACAATGTAAGAAATGGAAATTAAAATTAAACTTAAGGTATCCAACTACTTGCGACAACTACTTTTTAAAAAAATGAAAATGTGGAAATTTGTGTGTGTGTGGTTTTTAGATTTATTTAATACTAGATTGTCCAAGGAAGTTATTTTGACTACTTTTTAATTTCAATTAGAAAAGCAATTACATATATAATGCAACATTTTTTAGAATTTTTTAAAATATTTTTTTATTGTTAATATTTACTTATAACTTGTCATATGATAGTAAACAATATAAAAAATATAAAAAATTAATTTTAAGAAAATTTCTTTACACATTAATCATTCTTTCACAATGCAGTCATTTTTAGTGCTTTTGGGCAATATAGGTATATACTAAGTTTCAGTCTTTCTAGTGTTAATATATTTTAAGGAAAAACATGCTAAAATTAAGAAGACAAAAAGAAATTATTATTTCTAAAATGGGAAAAAATTCGTAAAAATTTACGAAAAATTACATAAATGGGGCTTACTCTGTACAAAAAGTTTACGAACAAATTCGCAATCTTTCAATTTTGATGTGTTACTTTGGTATTCATCTATGAAATGACCAAGTTAAGAGATATTTTAATTTTTACAAAAACTAGAGCACACTTTATCTTAGCTATTATATGAAATTGCTTAAAAAACAGTGATTATATTCACATAAGGGACTGTAAATTTTATAATAAAACTGTGATTGTGTGATAAATCTGAAGGTTAAAAAACACTTCTACTATTACACAGAACACACAAAAAATTTCAGTTAGTTATTCTTAAACTTTTTGAGCAATCGCTGTCCCCGTTTGAACTTTTCGCAAAAAACACATTTCGAGCAAAATGCATTTTAAAGTTTGACATCTTGTATAAAGTAATGGCATCTGCTTTTACTAAAACAGTTGTAGTTTTTGTTCTAGTGAATGGAATATATAAAACTTCGTATTTGTACGAAGCTAATAAAACGGTTTATAAAATAAAATCATAAGAAAATTTGCTAATTTTTGAAAAATTCACGATTTTAGGGTAGTCGGACACCTTAAAAGTGGTTGAAACCATATGTGTTTTTTTTTCCAGTTCCTACTATTAGCTCACACTCTCTCTAAATATTTATTTATTTATTTATCTTGGTGGAATTTTCAATCGCTAATAAAATACATTTTAAAGCGCTCAATTAAGCTGAAATTTTATATACATGACTATTTTGGAGGACAATACACTAATTTAATTACAATTAATAAAAATTAATTGATTAAAACTAATTATTTAAATAATTACAAATACACAGCCACGTTGGCATCATTTTTAGCGACCCTTTTGGCGACATCTGTCAAAATTTGTCAAACGGTTTTTTTCTCACGTTTTAAAGCATTCGGTTGAACTGAAATTTTATATACACGATTGTTTTGGATGACAATACTTTACTTTAATGATAATGAATAAAAATTAATTACCACTTAATGTTGTGATTCTGTCATATGCATATACATATTTATATTAATTTGTAACTATTTAATAAAAAGTAGCTAAAAAATAAAATTTTTCTTTGTTGATCTAAGTAGGAATTGACTTAAATTTTTTTTTGTTAATATTACTTGTTTATTTCATGGTAGTTAATTTTACACATATTTCTTAAAACAAAAGGTGTATTACAAATTATCGTTAAAACATATCCTATTGGCAAGAAATGGTATGGTGAATGTGTGTAGAGAGAGACGACTACAATATTTGTCCCAAGTGTTTATCATCTTGAGACTTCTTGCTTGTTACCAATGGGGACTGTAATCAGCAAGCCATTGTGATGCGCACCACACATCAGATGAGATGGAGTGACTACCGGTAATTAGGAAACAGGTTACTCTCTCTAAAAATCTATTTTGGGACTCTATTGTTCCGAAAGGGGCGAATGTAACTTCCCAGTGTTACGCAATTCATTCTCTTGAAATCTCTTCAGAGTGTGAAGAGGAATATACCTATATTATTTATTTCTCTTTTCTGATGTGGCTTCCAGCCACAACACAGGGCGAGAGGTCTATATTTGCCTACTATAAATAAAAGAAAACAATAAGTGATATAAAATTAGATTTAAAGATAGTGTGGTTGCGCGGGTAATTCCTCTTCAAATTTTATGGTGCAATTTCTTTCACATAAATCAAATATCGTCGTTTATTGCAAGCCAAACGGTGTATTACTTTAGACATAATGTCATACAGAGTTTGTTTGCGTAAAATACCTGAAAGGAAGAATAAGCCTTTCCTTAAAATTGAATGGTATTTTAACTTATTTTTAACACGATTTTATAAGTTTCACTTGTATGTAACTAAATCTTTGAACTCGACTTTTACCCACTTTAAAAGGTCAGATTAATTTGAAATCTTGCACACTTGTCTAGGACTGATGACAGTACAATAATTTCATTATTGTGTTCTATTGTCCTGATCGGGATCATCAGAATTAACGATTTCTTATTTTCAGATTCCATTTCCAGATTTCGCGACTAATTCCAGATTTGGTGACTAAAAGATTAAGTTAGAACCCTAAAGCGGAAACACTTATGGTTAATACAAATATAACAAACAAAAAGAAGTATTCTTTATGTGAAAAAGGGGAGGATGCGTCAGCAATTTCTTTGTTCGATTAACTCGATTAACTATAAAAGCGTGTTTTTTTAGTTTTTTAAATTATCATTTATTACTTATAAACTTTACAACAAAAAATAAATAAATTATTCACTTATAAATGAGCTAAAAAAAGTTGCTTATAGCTACAAATAAATAAAAAAAAGAAGTTTTTGATTTGTTTCACTTTCCGTCTACACTGCCAATAATCTACAGATTAATTAATCATTTAACAAGTAATACATAAAAAAATATTAAGTCAATTCCTACTTAGATCAACAAAGAAAAATTTTATTTTGGCTACTTTTTATTAAATAGTTACAATTAATATAAATGTGTATATACATATGACAGAATCACAACATTAAGTGGTCATTAATTTTTATTCATTATCATTAAAGTATCGTATTGTCATCCAAAACAGTCGTGTATATAAAATTTCAGTTCAATTGCATGCTTTAAAACGTAAGAAAAAATCTTTTAAAGTTTTGTCTCAAGTCGCTAAAAATGAAATCAACGGGGTTGTATCTGTAATTATTTAAATAATTAGTTTCAGTCAATTAATTATAATTAAATTATCGTATTTTTACCGAAAACAATAGTGTATAGAAAACTTCAGCTCTCAAATGAGGGCTTTAAAATGTGAGAAAAAACTTTTTCAAGTTTCGACACAAGTCGCCAAAATGGTCGCTAAATCGCCAACGTGGCTGTATTTGTAATTCTTTGAATAATTAGTTTTAATCAATTAATTTTTATGAATTATAATTAAATTATTATATTGTCATCCCAAATAATCCTGTATATAAAATTTCAGCTCAATTGAGCTCTTTAAAATGTATATTATTAGCGATTGAAAATTCCACCAAGATAAATAAATATACAGAGAGTGTGAGCTAATAGTAGGAATTGTGAAAAACATCGCACTTCTAAGTAACACGCGAAGGCTTTTGCCGATGTACATCATAGCTTTAAACCACATTAAATGACAAATGTCGCTGTATGAAGGGTCTGATGCTGGTTAAATTTTTTGGGGATCAACGTCTTCCCGTTGGTGTGATGTGGAAGTTAAGAAAATCGGTGACGACTCAGGTGTCATCCTTGTCACTTTACAGTTGTTGGGTTGTTGTTGTCATAGTTATCCCAAAGTCGAGTATACTGAGTTAAGTTATTGTTCAGAATATATGAATTTATTTGAATACTATCTTTGTTTGGTTAAGAATATAAGGCTTTCTTTAAAAAATTCAAGTAATGTCTAGATTTTTGTGTAAGCCACCAAAATTTGCTCGTAGACTAGAGTACTACACAAGTGTCTTTTTTATTACAAGGTGTATCAGTACAACAGTTATAAACTTTCAGGAAATATAGATTTAATTTAGACGACGGGAAATCACATAGGAATAAATGGTAGGAAACGCTATCCTGAAGTGGCAGTGAAGACACAAAACACAAGAAAGACAGAGCAAATATAAGAGGAGAAAACTTGTTTATTATCCTTAAAAGAGCAAAAAAATTAAGAAAAAAAGAAGATTAAAGAGATAACGATCGTTATCAAAGTACAATTTTCGACATTACGACCCCGGGCCCCGGATGCAGGCCCCATATCTCCAGCGCACTGAAGATAGAACGTTTGAGAAAATACTGGGCACGTGTCCCGGACTTCCCCAATAGTTGCCGCGATGCGTGCAAATAAGATCTTCAGCACTTTTAAAGCTAGTTTCTTACATTATTGACTTGACGTACCCCTTTAAAAAGTAATCAAGGTAAATGAGGCTGACGAGCTAATGCACTGGACCACTAATGCTTCGGCTTACGTAGCACCAACTATCGCGTACACCAGCTAAAGACATACCAGCATTTTTGATGTACTAAGAATAATAAACATATTTTCTCCTATTATTAGTGTCCTTTCTTGTGTTTTGTGTCCTCTTTACCACGCCAGGAAAGCATTTCCGACCATGCATTGCTATGTGATTTCCCATTGTCTAAGTCAGGGGTCCTCCAGGTCGCATACATACGACAACTATTTCACGTGGGCCGCAACATGAAGATTATGGGGGGGAGGCGGACGCTATAACATTAAGAACATTTAAAGTGCAGAAAATAGAACAAAAATTAAAAGTCAAAATTTTTGATTTTTTTATTTTAAAATTATATTAAACTCTAGAAAATTCTCAACTCACAAAAAATATAGGTTTGATGCTTTTTTTACCTAGTTATGAGGTTCTTTCGATTATCTTTCATCAATGATCCCAAGCCCCCTTTCCAAATATTTTATTGTTGTTGCAAAGATTTTTTTTAAGAAAGCCAATTTATATCGTCTTGAAAGAATCGAAATTCTCAAGAAAAAGAGAGCCATTGAAAGATTTATACTTAGTGGTATATAGTACCGCGCAAAATTATGTTTTTTTAAATATAAACATTTTTATACACAATTCAAACAAAAAAAAGTTATTAATCCATGTTTTGTTTTTCTCTACGAAATAGTCAGGATCCCCAATCGTGTGACGCAATATATCTTCTTTAGGTATTTTTCACTTGGAAGGCATAAGGGTTAGTTAAAAATTAGATTAACCCATAAAATGGTAGCTACTCTAATTTTTTTTTTTTTTTTTTTTTTTTTTTGTTATCATTAAACGTTACAATTACAAAAAGGAAAAAACACGAGATCGATAGAAAGATTGATATATAGATTAATAGAATTTCTCACTAAACTTTTAATGGATTGCTCTTAAATATAGAATAATAGAATTTGTTATAGTACAACGGGCCATGGTCGAGCCCCTCAGAAAGGTTTGCTGGACTACACGCGGCCCGCGGATCGCAGGTTCAGTATCGCTGGTCTAAGTGAACTCTATCTCAGTGGTCCCCATCCCCTGGCTTGGTCCGGTATTGGTCCGTGGATCATATGGTACCGGCTCGCTCAAGAAACATTAAATTATTTCTATTTTATTTACCGTGGTGTATATTTCTCGTATTCGTGTGTGATTTTCCATGGTAATCACTTTATATTCCCTGCAGTGGGGCATACAATCCCCGGGTCCGGACCCCTCTCCCATCAACCTTGATTTTTTTTTCGATTAATTAGAATCCTACGTATATAGTTCATAAAATTTAATGATTTGCTATTAATAACTTATTTTATTAATTAATGCTAATTATTTGTTCAATAATTTATTGTTTCCAGTTTCTTGTTCCCGACAATCGACAAAATCAAAAGAAAATGTTTGATGGTGTATAGGGGTATGATACGAGAATGGTGGACTTTCAAGCCTCAACCTCCCCCTGAAAAATTCCTGTGTGCGCCACTGATTCCATGTTAAATCACTTTATAGTCGTTTTTTG
>BMAV01004379.1:136040-154445 GCA_019973955.1 Trichonephila inaurata madagascariensis | reverse complement strand
CTGCCCAATTACTTTATAAATGCTTTAGCAATGTATAATAAATAAAGATAAGAACTTTTTCTCTTTGGAGAAGCCTCGAAAAAATAATAATGCCCAACTGTGTGTGTGTACTTTTTGAAAATATTATTAATCTCTTTTCTCTTATTTTTGAGTATTGGTAATTTTTTCGATCTTCCATCACTTCCAACACTTATTTGTTCGAGCATGCGCAATGGGCGCCGCCCGGCGGTAATTAAGTGTATTAAGCGAAACAAGAGTCGGAGTTTTCAGAGTGTGTGTGTGGGGGGGGAGATCCGACGAGTGAGAGCGTGGAATTACGGTGCCCGTCGCAAGTGTTCTGACATACGCCCCGAGCAACCGAGTATGAAAATAAAGGAGTTTTATCAACATCCTCGTCTGGTTTCCTGAGAGCAACACATAAGGACCACTCCCCATCAGTATTAAAATCATTGTAGTAATATAAATATTTAAATAATCTCAAAAGTATAAATATAGCTTGTAACTCAAATTATGCCACCCACCCAGTAGGGTGGATATGACCTTCAGCTTGTAACCGAGTGGGCTCGGGTTTGAATCCCGAATAAGGCATGGAAAAGAAATCGGACTTTCGCCTGAAATGGATTCCTGTCTCGAATGGAAAGCACCCCTTCTGTTCTATGCTGGGATCATCGTTTGTAATAAAAAGTCTAAATTCTTTTGTGTTTGTATTGTATGTTTCTGTTCTTCTATCTCTAGTCTTTCATATGTATCTCTGTATAAAACACACGACAGCAACAACTCAAATTATATTTATACCAGTACTATCCGTTGCTTTCCCGCTTTTCTGGGTATTTGATGACATTGTATGAATGTATACTGTCTTTAAGCGATTATTATTTGTATTATCATTCGATTAAATCGAAAAGTATTTTTACAGCACTTGCATCTTAATTAAAAAGGACTGGAAGAAAGTATAATTATTTCTAAAGCAAAAGAATAATTATCTTTTATTCTTCCGTCAACCCATTACCTTTTACCCTCTTCAGAGTCGATTTCCTCAAAAGCCAATTTTAGTCCATCTCTAGTCAACAAAAGAAACATTTTTGTCAAATTTCAAAAATGTAGATCTAATAGTTCCAAAACAGGACTTTTCTAAGCATGATGCCCCCGTTACCCTCTTTGAGAGTCGATTTCTACCAAATTCTTTCTTAGTAGGTCTCTATTGAACAAAGGCTTTCGAAATTTCAAGTTTATGGACAAATAGTGACCCTTAAAAGAATATTTTTTTCATTCCACCAAGACTGTAAGAAATTCCACTTTTAATCGATATTTTTTTCCCTTGCGTGACCAGAGATTCGTCTTGTATTTTCCACGATTAGAGAAACAGAATTGCTTTATGCATTTATTAGGAAAACAAAGTGCCTTAAAGTATTTCTACAGAGATCTGCAGAGTTTGGAGGACAAGGTCACAAAATCTCAGGATTTAAAAAAAAAAAAAAAACTGAGCCTAAATTCAATTTGCTCTGCTATCCCATGACTGCCGATATCCATACAGTACCTGAGGAGCTATAGCTTGAAATTATTGACTTGCAATCAGATCACAGTGTAAAAGAAATGTTTGATTCTACGACATTGACTGTTACAAAGCTTTGTTAGCTGAAACATTTGTTCTTTATATTTTAGTCGACATCTATTTGTGAACAAAGTTTACTTTGCATGAAGATCAACAAGAGTAAATATATATGAAAACTGACTGACATTAACTTGCAGACTCTGTAAGTATCTTACTTCCAAGCCTAGAGATGTGGGAGAAAGGGAAGAAAAAGATCAGACATATTCAAAATTACTTAGTTTAATTGTTACACAAACCATAACACAAGTTCTATCAATCAAAGTGGCCGTGGTAGCCGAGTGGTCTAGGTATCGGATCGTGGCTGGCCTTGTTACGAGATCGAGCCCAGTACCACTAAAGACCCGCCGTGTAGGACAGAGAAAATCTGTCGAGAGCTCAAACGTCCTCCCGTTGGTGTGGTGTGGTAGTTAGGAGATGGGGTGCCAGCTCAGGTGTCATCCACGTCACGTGACCATTTTTCAAAATTACGTGGTCCATCGCTAAAAGCACTCGTGTAGCTGAACAAGGCGACGTTAATATTCACTCACTCACTCTATCAATCAAAACCAAGAGATGCACCCAATTAAAGCAATATGTAGACAATGGGCTTGATTCATGAAGTCACATGATAAAAACAAACACGTGTTTTCCATTGAATTCAAAACAAACATTAAACTAATTGTACTTGTTCTATTTGCAAAACTCAGATAAAATTTCAAATTTCATATTTGGGTAAAGATGTTTAAATGTTAGAGGGAAAAAAAATCTCTTCAAAAAGATTTTTTTAAATATAAAAAAAGTCGTATTTTATGCTTATACTTTTAAATAAAATGCATTTTGTATACATATGTACTTTTTAAGAGAAAGTTTCTGCAAAGAGCAAAACTTGGCAACACAGGAGCGCGTGAACTGATTAGCTGGAAACACAAAATAGTTTTTATCGTGTGACTATGACGTCACATGAGTTTTTGAATTGATTGGCTAGAATCACGTGGCTTTCACTATCATGTGACTATGACGTCACATGAATTGACCTCATTAACTAGGTATGCAAAGTATAAGAAGACTTGAATTACCAGTAATACTTACTTCAACTGAAGTACACTGCCTTCTTAGTTATGTAATCTATATATTCAATCTCCAGTGACAAATCGTCACTTTAACACCGAACACACAGTACACGCTATATATGCAGTTACCACAGCGCCCTCATCTGCGCATAAATGATACGCAGCGCTACACAATTTGCATGGCCCTTGCTATCCCTAATTCAGTGACACTTCAGTTTATAAATACAGACAATTTCGTTCTTACATGAACTTCTTTCACACGATAAAAGAAATGAATTCATGTTTTACGTTGCATATTTCGATTTAACACGATTGACCCAAGTTCTAAGAAGAAACTTTTAGAGTTGCGGTCTAGATTGAAGGTAGGCAGGGAGCCAAAAATTGTGTGGACGTTGTTTGGAATCAACACTTCAGAAGATCGTATATTGAAACCATTGCTAGTAGAAACCCTAAAACTACAATCAATGAAAACTGTTGATAAAGGTGAAATAAATTGTCAGTTCACTGAATAGTAAACAAAAAAAAACTTGAGTAACCACAGATATCTTTACTGAATGGTTCAACAAATGTTTCGTTCCAGAAGTTAAACACTATATGAACGTCAGGGGTCTCGAAATTAAAGTTATCTATATTATAGACTAAAAGTCTTCAAACTTTGTTGGCTTACAGAATTCTTAAAACTATAAGGAACTATAAACTATATAAACCACGGAGCCCATTCCAAGCCTTAGAGGAATATACCTTAAAATAATGTTTAAAGTTGTGAAGTATTCACCCGTGGGTGATACCTTACTCCTAAATTATCTCCGTGACCTAGGGGTGTGGGATTGAATGAAGAACTAGGCGTTGCCATGATCTTTAAATGTCTTTATTAAGATCTTAACTTAAACACTAACAATGATAATATTTATATTATAACTTAGCGTATCTGAGGTGAGAAAACACACAATACGTATAACCAAATAAGCATGATCTTAACCCCTATATTTAACTTTCCCTTCTAATCCTAATCTCTGTTTATATCACAGTTACTAATAGATACTAGAACTATCCTACCTTAATCTCTCTCTTGTTTAACCGCAATCCTCTCGGATCCTAAATACCTTTTGATTAACTCGCGTGGAATTGTATCCACCTTGACTTGGTCGTTCTGTCATGGATATCTTCACACTCAGTGACGGCTTTCTTCTCTTCCTTCAGTTCACGCGCTTAAACCAGACTAGCATAATCACTCCCCAATAGGTCATACGCTTACGTTAAACTTCTGCTATTTAAAAGGTTTCTAATTTGCATGTTCACGTTTCACTTCTGGATTCGGTTGGAAAGAATTTGCCTTTTTCGGCCCCAAAGAAGCCAAGAGGAAATTTTAGTAGAAAACGCGATGAGCCCGTCACAAAGTATATATCGAAATATGTTATAAGAGTTTAAGTAAGGAGAATTAAAGAAAAATCCTTTACTTATAATTAAAAATCTTTAAGATGGTATTAATGTAATTTACTCATTAATAGCATTAGTTCGTGCTCCATATATAATCTACTCTTGCAAAGCATTTAGTATCTGGGATATGTGTTTGCATTTCTTTACACAAACTGTCGAAGTCTTTTTTTCTATTTACGCTATCTGTAGTCGCGTATTTCATATTCTATATCAATTCATTTCAATATTTTGTTTCTATTCCATATGCGTAAATAAATATTTTTAACCTAAATACATTGTTCAGAACGGCACTAAATTGTTTATAACTGTGTAAGAAACTTCTGCGTATTCTTCAAATTTGCAGTCTAAAGTTTAGGAACTGTTCATGCTTAAATATAGATTTTAACGTCTGTAAATCCGTTAACGTTAGAATCTGTTGCTACGTTGATATGTTGTTCCTTATCCTTCATTAGTATGCATTTTGATTTATTCCTTCATGCTTAGTTTCTTTCTCTGGAAATATTATTCTACAGGTGTTAGGTGTTTTTTTTCCTCTCAAAATGTCTTTTTTCCCCCTCTTTTTTTTAACAAAGGGAGAAAGATGCTTTATTGTGTTATTTTCAACTTTGCAGTCTAAATACAATTTATTTCATTCCATTCCACTTAGTTTTGAAAAATATTGCACATTGCTATAACGCAGCGTTTCTCAAACTGTCGGGTATGCTCCCTTAAGGGGGGGGGCGTGATAAATCTACGAGGGGGGGCCCGAGCATATTGAAAAGTAGAAAGCAAAAGAATATTTTTTAAAAAATGTTAATTTACTGAAAGTAAACAACCAAAATACATTCTGGAATAATAAAAAATAAAATACACATTTACACTGGTATAAGTGTATCAGTACTGCACAATGTATTTTATAGTTAATTTAACAATTCTAAATAACGCGAACAACATTAATAATTACCAATGACCCTGTGAGCTTATCATATATAAAATTATATACAAAAATTAACACTTATCTTGATAATTTGTACGGTTTATAATTATTCCTTTGTGCCTGCTGAATTAAAGTTACGCGATTCGCTCCCCAATTTCCACGTAGGCATATGTGATGTGATGTGTGTATGTGATGTATTGAGGAGGGGGAAGAGAAAAGGATGTGACGGGCTCACGCGTCTTTTCATTAACATGTCCTTTGGGTTCTTTTGGAGCCAAGATTAATGGCAACTCTTTTCCAACCAAAACCCAAGAAGGGAAACGTGAAGGAAAGATGCAAATTAGATAGCTTTTAAATATCAGAAGTTTCAGTAAGCGGAGTGGCAATTTGGGGAATGTTATGTTAGAGAGTGATACAATCGCGAAGTGGCAGCCAACAGAGGTTATCTCGAAGATAGAGCCATTAGGTCAAGGTGCATACCATTGCACTCGAGTAAAGACGCAACTTCCTTAGTATCGGATAAACGATTAAATTAAGGTAGGATTGACTATTTACTATTAGGACTTGCGTTATTATTGAAATTGAGATTAGGTGGGTTAGATATTGATAGTGGTCCGGGTTAAGCTATTTCGGTATTATATATATTTATGTGTTTATCCACCGTAGATTCTCTCACATATATAATTATTATCTAATCTGTTAGAAGTTTAAATTTAAGTTCTTAATAAAGTCATATTAAGATCATGGAAACTTCTAGTTCTTCATTTATTCCTACACCTCTAACTCACGCCGATAATCAAGGAGAAAGGCACCCGAGGGGGGCATTTTCACAAGGAATAAAAAAGTAAATCCTTCGCAAATATTGTAAAGGTCCTTTTATTGCACTCCAAAGCCTTCGGATAATTTTATGGATAGCAGCTCACAGAAAATATCGTACTTCGGAAAGACGTACATCTGCGTCCGGGACAATAACGCTTTGACTGAGCGAGACATTTATGTACGCCAATGGCACTTAAAAAGTTAAATTGGTATTGTAGCTTTAGTGTTAAAGTGTAGCATTGAATAAAATATATTGTTATTGAATAGAGCGGGGGGGGGGGGGAGGAAAATTATGATTGAATATTGGGTCACAAATATTGAAACTTTGAGAAGCACTGCACTAACGAGTATCAAATTATTTTGAGGAACCTGGGATCAAAAACAACGGGGTATTCCCAATCTAGGTATTCTGTATGAAGAAAAGAACTTTTTAATGTTCTTTCATTATATTATAATAAAGTTATTCTAAAATGTGATCTAATTTTTTTCCCTTAAGTTTCTCCTCATAAGACTTGGGACCTGCGTGGGAAACTCGACTTCAAATATTTGTGGTCTTACACAATCCAAAGTGAATGTGAATCTATATTAAACACATATTTATAGTTTTATTTCCGATTTTTTTTTCATTTTGGCTCGTGGAATCTATGGGTATGCTTTGTAAAACCGCAGGGCTCTCCATGGAACACAGTTTGAAGACAACTTATCCAGAAAATCAGAAATTTCCTATTTTGTAGATAGATAACCCATCTCTTAATTTATATATAGACAGGCTCTCTCTTTGTCATTTTATTTCTCTTAATGAATCACAGAAATGTCTCAAGTAATTTTTATGAATTATTCAAAGTGTTCTTGTAGTAAATATATATACAATGATAACTTAGGTAAAGCTTACGCAATTATAGAGAAATGTTCTTACAATAAACTTTCCTTATTTAATATTCAGAGATTAACTATATTACTGTTTCCAAGGTAAGACATCAAAACTGGTTTGTCATTCAGCGGTATCATACGCCTACTATTCTGAGAGTTAAATACATCTAAAACTTAACATTTTAAATAACGTCGGGGTTTTAAAAAAGTCTTGAATACGAGTGCAATTAGAAAGTTAAAACATTTCTTTCACATTAGTTTTTTAAACCTAAAACACTTAAATTTCACTTCTTTTTCACATGGAGAACATCAATATATAGTTACCATTAGAGGCAACAAGTACGAATTCTATAAAAAAAAAAACATTTAATAAACGCTTTTTGGATTTATTTTTTACTATGTTTCGATTATCAAAAAGAAGAAAAATATTTGAAATTCTGGTCTTCTAACTTCCTATTTTAAATCAGTCGAAAATGTAACCGAACTGCGATAAAGATTTGCTGAAGCAATGGAAGAAATAAATTTATCTAGTTACTCACGCGACTCACCAAGAGATCATTTGCCCTTTATATTAGCGTTGAAGGGAAATACTTAATTTACACTTACTTACATTTAATTCACTAAAGTATTAAGAAAAATGTTTTCCGTTTTACTTTTAAATTTATTGCTTAATTTGAATTATACACTTAAGATTGAGTTTTTTAAATTAACTCATTTGTAAGAAAAAAATAGCAATAATTGTTACACATAAAAAAAGTAGTAAGTGTCCCACCATTCTGTAATCTGATTTTGCTTTTGAAATAATTGCCTAAAGTAGTATGTATATAATAGTTTTCTTTTTATGGAGAAGGGGACATCATTTTCTTAAACCCCATTCAAACTATGTTACTTTTAACCAAACCATCAAAGATTTTTGCTCTATTTTTGACTGCGATAACAAACACGGCTGTATGAGATCACGTTAGTCAAAAAATCACTGTAAAAATGTGAAATTTGTGGTTACAGTACCTATTGAGGTACTAGAGGATGTCAGCAGAGGTGTTTTAAAACTGAACATGTATTGTAAATAAGAAAATTGGCTACGATTATTATGGTTAGAAAAGAACAAGAGTGCCATTTGGGACTCTTAACTAAATGGACTATGTTCAGAGTAACTTGTCTTGGGTAGTATGTAATATTTTTCTTTTTAGGGAGAATCAAAATTACGTGTGATATCATTTTCTCAAACTCCGATTCAAATAAAAAAGTGTGTGGGCTTTGTGACGTCTCTCGCGTCCTTCTGCTAACATAACTCCTATGTTCTTTGACGGCCACGATTAATGGCAAAACTTTTCCAACCCAATACCAAGAAGAGAAACAGATCAAATATGTAAATGAGATAGACTTTAAAAGGATAGAAGCTTTGATGATAGGATATAGCGCGGCAAGCTTAGAGATAGTAGTGTGGAATCTTTCAGATCAAGAGTTAGCAGTCCAATAGCTTTGGAAGGAATAGAAACCCAATATAAAGAAGTTGGAATCTTCGTATATAAAAGTGAATTATAAATATCTCTCTATAGGTGAAGGAAGGAGATCTGCAAAAGGTAATATTTGACATAGGTATTTAGATGAATCGGTTTATTAACTATAATTAAGATAAAGGATCTAGTTGCGTGATCTGACTTAAATACAAGGTTTAATTGGGTGTTAACTCTCACTTTAAATATAGTTGTCAAATTAGAATTAAGTAATATAAGTTATTCTTAGTAAAAGTTGTATTAAGAACTACTATGTCTCATCATTTTGATAATCCCACACCTCTAGCTTACGCGGATCCGGAACGACATAGTCATCACAGGATGGCTATGTCGCAGCTTATGACCACATGATAGAAGTGATAACTTCAAATTTTGTAATGTTATTTCGGGGATTAGTTAGGTGAATAAAAAACAAGAGGATATCAGTATTGTTTTATAAAATTATTTATTCATATGTCTGTACTCATAATGTAATATTTTTGTGCTAAATATATACAATCATATTTGGGAATTAATTGTATTCTAAAAAGGAAACAATAGGTTTATGGTAGCTGAAATAGGTTATAAATACTTTAGATTCAAAATTTTATTTAAATATCTATAAAAAAAAAAACTCCGTCAAGCGTTGTTCCATACATCCTCGTGCTTCATTTGGATCATTTGACATAATCAAATTGAATTTTGATTTTAAAAAATCAACTAAAGATTTTGATTTGTTTTTTGAAAAATCTACTTTAAAATTCCTACTTAAAATGACAAAAAATGAACATAGAATGACCCATTTTCAAAAAAAATATTCTTCTTTTGTGAAAAATGCTTCTATTATGATAATATTTTGCCTCCATATAACTCAGACCTCTGTTCAGAGGCTCAACTAGAATTTTTGAAATATAAAAACATAGAAGTGGGTTTATCCATGTTTTACGACAACAGAGGGGAGAAATTTTAAGAAAAAAAACACCGATAATTATTCTAATGTAACTCTGAAAATAACGTGAATTTTTCACAAATCATATAGTTGAGCCTCTGTACAGAGGTCTTAGCTATATACAGGTAAAATATTATTATAATAGAAGCATTTTTCACAAAAGGAGAACATTTTGAAAAAAGATTATTCTAAGTTCATTTTTTGCGGAAATATTGTATTTAAATAAATTTTTTTTGTCAAAATGTCCTTAAAACTATTTCATACATGTATTCTAATCTAAGTGACACTAAATATCATGAAAATTATCCATTTATGCGCTTTTTAAAATCACGATTCCGAATGTAGTCGGATACCTTAAATATTAATAAAACAAAACAGAATATGTGCTTCTGATATTAATGAATCTATTAGTTTTAGACATAAACATATACTGTTTTCTCTAAATCTTTTAACTGCCTCACTCAACTTAAGCTTCATTAAGTTTGGGCGATACGTAAGATTTTTTCGATAAGTTTTTAACTAATTAGATAAATATTACATAAAAATAAAACCAGAATATCAAAAGTTCTGACGAATAGTAATATTATATGTTAAATAAATAAATATATCTCTGACGCGCGAGTGTTTTCAACAAAACTCACTATTACTTCTAAGTATAAACTAGTGACGTGATATTACCATAAAATCTGGAGTATAACTCGCAAGTATATTTTCAGGCTACATTTTTTAATCTTTAGGTATATTCACTGTATAATGTACACCCCCTTTTTTACGAAGGAACCTGAAATTTACTAGGCAATGCAGTTATGTTTTTAAGTCACTTATTCGAGGTAATTACCCCAGGATTTTGAAAAAAAATAATATACTTCCAGAACTACAACCCTTCAAATTATTTAGGTGTCATTTCTTTTAAGGTATCCGACTACCCTAAAATTGTGAAGATTGCCCAAAATTGACAAATTTCTTTTATGATTTTATTTTATAGGCCATCTTATTATCTTTATAAAAATATCAAGTTTATTATTTTTCGTTCACTGGAACAAAAACTGCAAGTGTTTTATTAAAATCAGATGCCACAGCTTTAAGCAAGATATCATACTTTAAAATGCATCCTGCTTAATGTCTCGAAATGTGACTTTTTGAAGATGATCAAATGGGAACAGCAATTGGTCAAAAAAGCTTTGAAAATAAATGAAATTTTTTGTGCATGCTTTGTTTTTAGTGTTTTAACCTTCAGATTTATCAATCACTGTTTTATTACAAAATTTACAGTCCCTTATGTAAATGTAATCACTTTTTTAAAGCAATTTCTTATAACTAAGATAAATGGCTCTATATATAATTTTTGCTAAAATTAAAATATCTCTTATCCTGAAGGTCATATCAAAAATGAATGGCAAAGCAACGCATCCAAGTTGAAAATTTGTTCCTAAATTTTTTGTACAAAATGAGTCCCGTTTATGTAATTTTTTGTAACTTTTTATACCCATTTTAGTAATAATAATTTCTTTTTTTTCTTCTTAATTTTAGCATATTTTTTTAAAAAATGTACTAAAAACCACAAAAAACTCGCCATATCTCCATTTTTTTTTAAAAAAAAAAAAGTTGTCGAAGTAGCCGGATACCTTAAATAAACAATATTCTAATATTTTTTTGCTCATCTTATTTTTATTTTTGAAACTATCATTTTTATACCCTGCGTTTTAAGGTATCCGACTACGTTCGGAACCGTGATTTTAAAAAAGCGCATAAATGGATACTTTCCATGATATTTAATGTCACTTCGTTTAGAATATATGTATAAAATTGTTTTAAGGACATTTTGACAAAAAACATTTATTTAAATACAATATTTCGGCAAAAAATTAACTTAGAATAACCTTTTTTCAAAATGTTCTCCTTTTGTGAAAAATGCTTCTATTTTAATAATATTTTGCCTGTATATAGCTCAGACCTCTATACAAAGGCTCAACTATGATTTTTGAAAACTTCTCATTATTTTCAGAGTTACAACCCATTGAAATAATTATCGGTGTTTTTTTCTTAAAATTTCTCCCCTCTGTTGTTGTAAAACATGGATAAACCCACTTCTAAGTTATATATTTCAAAAATTCTAGTTGAGCCTCTGTACAGAGGTCTGAACTATATACAGGCGAAATATTATTATAATAAAAACATTTTTCACAAAAGGAGAATATTTTGAAAATAGGTCATTCTATGTTCCTTTTTTTGTCAAAATATTGTACTTAAATCATTTTTTATTGTAATACTATTCTTAAAACAATTTTATATATACATTTTCTAATCTAAGTAACACTAAATATCATAAATATTATCCATTTATACGCTTTTGCAAAATCACGGTTCCGAACGTAGTCGGATACCTTAAGCACACCGTAAATTGCGATCCTATTTTTTGTGTTAAAAGAGAGTGAGCTTTTTTCCGGCTTCACGGTTGTTGGAAAAACGATAGTACCTGCTAAAAATTCTTTTCCTGATCCTTTGCATGTTTCGGGAAATGTTTCCTATGTACCTTCACAAGGTTGTGAGCCCAGGAAAGGTTATAAAAGTGAATATTCAGCCGGGGAAAAAACGAAACAAGTGATTTCGAAATTCTCTTTGCTACCGAGCCAAGAACGGGCAATGACTTATTCCTGAGTTGACTAACATGGGCGAGTGAGAATCATCAGCGCTGATGTTTTCGCCATTAAAACGTAGCAAATTACGTCGTTGTGCTCTGCTTTTAAACGTCGTGCTCGGCCTTGTTGCTGGACGGTGGCCAGGAAACTGATTTCTCAATATATCGTACATTGTTTTTCTTCCTTTTCCCTATCCCATGTGGAAATTCTAATATAAAACATTGCTCATATTCTTTTTCTTTTATACCAGGAAATAGTCTGAACGGTATACGAACAGTAAGAAATAGAGGGGAAGCCCATCTATTCCAAGATGGTTAAAGAACTAAAAAGAATGCATTGCATAATTTCTCTTTACGTGAGGTAAAAAGGCAGAAGTACTCGTAAAAGGCTGCTTGAGAGTAATGCACTCCAGATGTTGATTCGTTAATTTTTTTTTAATCTAAAAATAAATAGGTTAAAACGCATGTAGCTATCTGAAACAATAGAATTTCTTGTTAATTCTATGAAATTTTATATATACGTTGTCGCGTCCCAGCGGATGCGGTTGTTGCAGGGTCCGAGTAAAGATCAGTCATTTTAATTACTAACACATTTTTATTTACTCGTTTACTTAATAGCTTTAAGAAATTAAAGGGGAGAATGCACTCAGATCACTAAACCCGAGAGAAGCAACCAGTCTTAATTAATTTAACTATAATAGAAATAAGAACACTTATTTCTTGAGCGCTCTTCTCTCCACTACTTGAATAATCTTTGGATAATCTTCCAACTTGACTAAGGTACACGACCTCTGGTCGTCAACACTAAGAGAGAGAGTTTTCTTCTATATCTACTTTCAACCATCATCATGCCTATTATATGACTAACACTTAAATAGAAGTTCCAATTTACGTAAACCCAGTCTTCTTTACAGAAAGCGGTTTTCAACTCAAATTATGGTTAAAAAGATTATTGAACCCAAGAGGATTATTGGAAAAGCGGATAGACCCGTTACAACGTGAGTGTGTATTGAGTTGAGTTCCAGATCATTTACTTAACCAAGGTGCTTTTAAATAGTTAACTGTGGTTGACGAGTATACTCGTCATGCGTAAAAAGTAATGACCATTGGCTATTTCAATTGTAATTTTTGAGAAAAACAAATCCTTTTTTCCAAATTTCAAGATGTTTAAAATATTTTAAGGCCAGGCCTGAGTAAAAAAGAAAAATGAACAAAAAATATGAAAAATTTAAGATGAACTCATGTATCCTTATATGCATCGGTTGAAACAGCGTATAAGTTCGCATAGCGAATTTATTTATGTGCGATGATAATGTTTTTCAATTCCTACTATTAGCTCGCACTGTCTAAATATATTTATTTATTTATATATTTGTATATTTATTTATTTATCTTGGTGGAATTTTCAATCGTTAATAAAATACATTTTAAAGCACTGAATGGAGTTGAAATTTTATATACAGGATCATTTTGGATGACAATACGGTAATTTAATTATAATTAATAAAAATTAATTGATTAAAACTAATTATTTAAAGAATTACAAATACAGCCACGTTGGCGACTTAGCGACCCTTTTGGCGACTTGTGTGTCAAAACTTGAAAAGGTTTTATTCTCACGTGTTAAAACATTCACAGTTGGACTGAAATTAAAAGGACAATACGATACTTTAGTGATAATTAAAAAAACTATTTACCACTTAATGCTGTGATTCTGTCCTATGTATATATATATTTATATTAATTGTAACTATTTAATAAAAAGTAGCTAAAAAATAAAAATTTTCGTTGTTGATCTAAGTAGGAATTGACTTAAAAACTATTTTTTTTTATATTACTTGTTTAGATGTTAGCCTAAAAGGGGCAAAGGCAAAAGTCGGAAAGTTGATTTATAACAGGGTTCCTTCCGGTATGGTCAGCCATGAGACAAATGCGAGACGCCAACCAGGCGCTGAGCCATTGATAGGTGCTGGCCCTATGTTACCTAGCTATCGAGTGGTGTAAATGCCAATCGTTTGATGTTAGAGCCCTGTGCTGACATAAGAGCAGTGGTTCAATGACGTGCAGCCTAAAGAATAGTTATTTTTTTTTTGGCGTAGGAACGGCAAGGATGCTTTCTGATAAGGGGGCTGTGATCAAAAAACATCTACTCCAGAACTTCCTTAGTATCAAGACAGGTAGAAAATATTTTGTTAGTATAGAAGGAAGGAAGTCAGGGTGTGTTTATTCTCTAAACTAAACTCAGTGGCGCAACAGCCCATGAGGACCAAAGCCTACTGTACCTGTCTCAGTTTTCGTGACCCTGGTTGCTGAGGTGCATGAGCAGATGTTCCGGTCAGGTGGTCAGTCTGACGTGAAACCTCCAGTGTTTAGTTTCCGAACAAACTTGGTTCTCATTTATTGACCCACTGAAAGGATGAAAAGCTGAGACGATCTTGCCCAGCCCGGGGTTTCAACCCGCACCTGTGGCGTAGAAGCGCGATACACTCCCACTGAGCCACTGGGATTTACTTAGGTCACTCAGAGAATTTTGACAGTCACTAAAATTTATAGGAATCCATAAAAACTTACGATGACAAGGCTTTTCGAGTAGTATGCATGTATATGTTTTTGTTAATCAAATAAATATTTCTAATAAAATTTGAATACATACATAGAGTGAATTATGAAATTTTGTGCAAAAAAAAATTAAAAATTTAAGAATCGAGGGTAAAAATGAAGCAAGGTATACGTGAGAGATGAAAAAAAACAATGAACCAAGCTATGGTACTAGTATGCACTTAGTTTCTTAGTAAAATCCATTTTTCTGAAAACTATGTTTTTTACGATATAAAAAACATTCTTTCTTTTAACGACTGCATGTAACAGCTTATAGCTTTGCATTAATAATAATACTCTATTGTACACTTTAAATAGGGGATTTTGAGCTAAAGCATTGAACATCAAGGATTTTAGTAGTTTTTTAGAAAAAATGCAGACAAGCGCAACTGATTATTAAAAAAAAGTAGGCATAATAATCATAAAATCTTTGGTCAAAGTATGCGTTATAGTTTAAAAAACATTCAATAAAAATTTTGGAGACTTACATTCTGTAGAATTTTTATAAATGCTTTTAAAAAATGCCTATTTTTAACATTGCCGAGATACACATTATTTTCAAGACTCTCCCCCCACCCTTTTAAAGTATTAGTATTTTTTATTTTTGATTCAAATGTCAGTGTCTCGATATATCATTTTGAGGTCTTAAGAAAACATAGATTAATAATATTTGAAAGTTAAAAAGACGTTTTAAAATATATATTTAAATACATATAACATTTAAAATATCTATTTAATTAATAACACAAAGTAGACATAATAATAGACACTGAAATATATTTCAAAATAACATTTAAATACGAAAAGCTATAAATTTAGTTCTATTGATCTTCAATAAGTACGAACTGCGTGCCCGGCGTTGCACGGACTTTTTTGATTGTATAACTTTTTGCAACTGGAAATTTCCCCTTCCCATTTTAGTGTCAGCACTTCTTGGTTGTGTGTGTGATTTCTACATTAATGTCATTAAAATTCCCTTTTTCGAAAAATTTCTTTAACATCTTTGCTCTGTCTGAAGGGTTTGTTTCCCCTCCGTTTAGCTCGGCTTTGCACGGGTTTTTTCCGAGAGTATAACTTTATCCTTTTGGAAATTCCCCTTCCCGTCTTGACATGCTGTCATATTAATCAGATATTATTGAGCGCCTTTTTTCGATTGCCGGCAACATCGCAAGTGATGAGCGGAACCACTTGGATCCCAGTAGACTTGACACAGATTGTTGTTTTTAAAAAACTTAGATATTAAGCATTGGGAATTATAAGCTATATTATCTATTTTCTAAACTTTTTAATGTAACAAATACATTTAGAAAATAAATGTTTTCTTTTATACCTGATATTTTGATATGCAAATAAAAATAATTGTAATTGTCGAATTCCCTGAACTAAAAAATCTACTGAAAAGAGGTCTTTTTTACAGTATCTTTCTCTTGTTTTTCATAAAATGGATTTTACTGCATTGTAAATGCAGACTTGAAAAAAAAAATCGATTTCTTATAAATCGATCTTTTAGACCTCAATTTTTTTGTGAATCGATTCATCAGGTTACGATTCGAATCGATTTAAAAATCCATCTTTTTCGGAAAGAATAGCCATCCCTATGAAGTTAAGGTATGAAGGGAAAATACAGTTAACAAAATTATATAATATACAGGGGGATTCGTTACCATACCGACAAACTGTTAGGGTATGTAGATAGTATGGAGACGACTCGGATTCACATAAGAATGCAGGATCGCAAATGTCGTAGTCGCAAGCTATGGTGCAAAAAAGCAGAGAAAAGGAACAGAAACATTAATGAGACAGAAAATATTTTACTCAGAGGTTGTAGTACAACAGGTGTTCGAAAGTGCATGAATTTCTTCTTCTAAGTTCACACAAAGAGCTTGATGTGCAAGACGCCTTTTCCTTCTGTTGAAGGAAATGTTCGAATATCTGTAGCTGCCGAGATAAAAACGTGACATGCCAGGAATCTTCCAAAACGTAAGGAATTTCATGCAGCTTCTCTGTCAGGCTTACCAGACGACTTCTGGATGTAATTTCGAGCTCCTGTACAACCTTTGGATAAAGTGTTTTCTGTCCCATTAATGTGTGTTGCTGTTTTCTGTTCTTTTTTTTTTCTTCTACTTCTTTGCACCATAGCTCGTAACTGCGGCATTTGTGACCCTGCATTCATATGTGATTCTGAGTCGACTATGTACCACCTACTCATCCTACCGGTTTGTCGGTCTAGTAGCGAACACCTTGTATATAATTAATAATCACATATACTAAATTACAATAAACCTAATAAAGCAAAGTAATAAAAAATAAGCAAAGACAGCACAGGTTAAACCAAGGTGGTGTGAATAGTTTAACAGCAAACTATTAATCTTAGGAATTAAGATTGTCACAGGTTAAACATATACATGCATACATATAACATTATACTAAATTACTATAAAGGAAACTTGAAGTTGTGACGGGGCTTTATCACGTTCTTCCTATTAATCCTCTTGGGGAATCTTTGGGGCCAGAATGGCGTTATTTCATATCCAATCCTCTCAAGAAGAAACCGCGATATGCAGATTAGTTAATAGATATATAATGGAGCTTTAGTATTCGAGTGGTAGAATGGAAGGAGAAAGAAAGCTGAGATGCTGATCGCCTTGAGCTGATGGTAAGACATTAAATATAGAAACGTAATTACAGAACTGGCTTTAGCATGTTAAGGAATTTAAGGTAGATAAAGATTCTTAGGATAAACTTCTAATAAAGATAAGTGGTTAGGATTTCAGGTGCTATTTACTTAGAATCTAGAAATACGTTATATCACTCCTGATTTTGCATCCCTATAGTAAGACTTGTGTTATTTGGATCAATATATTGGAATAGTAATAAATTATATTTATTATGACGAATTTGGGGGATCAATCATTTCCTCCTACAAATCTAGGTCGCGTAGATGAAGAGATGATACCTCCGGGTCGCGGGGGTATCACAAAGTAATAACCAATAAGGTTGCAAAAAAATAGGATAAAATAATAAGCTAAAGCAATACATAAACAAATTTTTAGTCTTATATTGTAGGGTGAAACATATATAAAAGGCTAATTCTCCTTTTCATTTGCCTACATTAATAAGTTGAAAAAATATTTAAAAGGGAAAATGCAGTTATAAAAATGATAAAAACAATTTTTGGTATTAAAATTAATTTGAAAATTCCAAATCATCATAATTCAACAGTATCGAACAGTAATTTACTTGTCTTGTTGTATGTATATTTAATTTAATTAGCATATCAGCTGAGTGAGTAGGCAAGTCGAACCGAAAGACGAATCAAGAGATTGAATAAGATCAGGTAGTGTAGCTTCGACTGATTAGACAAAAACTTCGTGACAATATCTGCCAAGTTTGATGTACGAGGGGGAGCGGAATGCTCAGTTGGGACGCTGCATTCTTCGAAAAAAGACCGTGTATTCTTCCCTCATGTCTGGGGGCAAAACAGATATTAGCCGATTCTGAAGGGGGCTTTGTTGAAAGCCCACTTCTTTCTTCTCCGACCCTCTGCAGATCAGCTTTTATTCTTCTTCTTCGAAGACCCGCGATAGAGGTTGTGGAGGCAGCCGCACCCCAAGGACTACACTAATGGGACTGAGAAGACATTTGAAAGCTGGAGTGTCGGAGTCTGCGGAGCAACCGCTTGAGTGGACGATAGCAGCGAAAGATTTTGCGGGGACAGCCGCACCCGGGAGCCGGTCATTTCAAGATCTCAAACCTGAAACGGGTCTAGAACTTTTCTCCAGCGAAAGGTTGGGAAGAGTAAAAATTTACTACCGAATTTAATGTTTTGTTTAATTAATTTTGGAATAAAATGCCTTTTGGCAAAAAGCTGTATGAGTCCTCTCTCTACCAAGTAATCTTACTTGCTACCATCATTACAGTACGGTGAGTGAGTGAGTGAATATTAACGTCGCACTGTTCAGCTACACGAGGGCTTTTGGCGACGGACCTCATAATTTTGAACCATGGTCAAGTGACGACG
>BMAV01004379.1:105567-131040 GCA_019973955.1 Trichonephila inaurata madagascariensis | reverse complement strand
CATCGAATCTATCAGATCGTCAACACCATACCCAATATATCTTAGAATGACGAGACAAAAACGGCAAAGTAACATAGTTTCGCGATGATTAACCCTAAAATATCGTGATCCCCAGGCGCGGTTGACTAATCCGTAGTGAACGGTTAGTTTGTCGAACGTAAGTGGTTGTTTTCTTAACCTGAAAATGAAATTATTTGTTTACCAGCAAAAAGTTCACAATTTAGGTCAATTGCCAACACGTATCTCTGCGGCTGTAAATTTTATAACACTTTAAATGCAAAAGAAAAAAAGCCTCTAATAGAGCCACTAATGGCACACACATTGAAATTTGTTAGCTCACAAAGAAATTTGTGAAAACACTTAACCCCCCTTTAATAACTTTAAAATTTATATTAGTCAAATATGGTTCATTCTGGTTATAAATCGTTATTTTTGGATACCTTTAGTTCGAACATTATGTGTGTTTGTACTAGACAAAGCTAAGTGTTTCTCTTTCTGTTTCTTTTTTTTTTTTAATCGCTATACCCTGGAAAAGTTGCCAAGTTTCCTTTATGCCTGGGCAAATAAAAAGGCGGGGAAAAAAATTCATATAAAAAATATATTTTTTACTCGCGCATTGCACTTAAAATTTTCTCTATTTTAAAAAATGAAGAAGTTTCGTCATTTCATTTGTCAACTTTTTATAATTATTGAATTTTTTAATGTAGAAATGCTATTGTTCTAACTTGAAATTTAGAATATGAACAGTGAGAAAAAAAATTAAAATCTGTAAATTCAAAGCATTGTTGTTTGTGCAAATTCGAAAAATACTTTATTTTTTTTTTATTTTATTTATTTATTTATTTATTTTTGTAAAATTAGCAATATTGAATAATTTTTTTCCGATTCTCTTTTCTCAATTTTACTAAACAAAACTAATAATACGTTGTAAGTACATATTACACTTTAAATATATGGTATATTTTAAAGTCCATGATTCTTGAAATAATTTAGAGTATTCACACACATCTTAAATAAAAAGAAGTGCTCTACACCACAAACAATCTCTTGCTCCATACCACACACTTTTCTGCTGATACTGCATTCCACCGCTTGGGTTAATGGGAAATTTTTTAAATCTATATATATATATATACAGTAAAATAAAATAAAAGTGAAGAAGTACTAGAACCTACAGTGCTAAAGCATGAAGAAATTGGAATTCACCAGACAACAAATGTAGATACAAAAAAGTCTTTGGACTAAACTGGAGACCTATTATGATTATATATATACATTTGTATATTATACTCAAACTCAGTGGCGCAACAGCCCATGAGAGTCAGGGAGGACTGTGCCCCTTCCAGTATACGTAACCATTGAGCTCTGAGGTGCATGAGCAGATATTCCGATCAGGTGCTCAGTCTGAAGCTAGACCCCCAGTGTTTAAGTCTCCAAGCAAGCTTTGTACTCATTTTCGATCCACTGCGGTAGGGATGAAAGGCTGAGTTGACCTTGCCCAGCTCGGGAATAGAACCGAGACCTGTGGCATGGAAGCGCGATACACTACCACTCGACCACTGGGTCTTATTTGAATATTATAATTATACCATAATCTTAAAGGATTGGCGATTGCAGCTGTTAATAGATCAGAGACTCCACAACGACCACTGACCAATGATATTATTTTTAAATTAATTCTCTTTCTTCACGTTTTTTTTTTTTTGGTACCATGCAGAAAGTTTGAATTGATCATCCTTATTATCATTGTATCAGAATCACCACGCATTTGTATTTCTTTGGTGTCAGTATATATATATATATTCCGGTTGGTAAGACTTCATTATTTCTCTCAATGCATTCTGATGAGTATCAGACTCTTTGCTCATAGTTTTCCTTTCAAGTCTACCAATTTACAACTTCGCTTCCTGTAAACCCAGCTGTACAAACTTTTGTAGCCCGTACGCGCGTTTTTCAGGAACGTAAAAAATAACTCAATTAATGGAATTTGATCAACTGTATTACAATACTAAATAAAATAATACATTTCCTCTATTTTTTTCCGCAATCTATGATAACAGTATATTTACATGAGGCTACAGAAAAAAAGCAAAGCCGATTTACTTTTGAAGATCAATCTTTTTCTCAATTTGTACTATTAGCTCACAATCTCTCTCTCTCTATATATATATTTTCCAAATTTTCAATCGTTGATAAAATACATTTTGAAGCGCTCAATTGAGGTGAAATTTTATATACACGATTATTTTGGATGACAATACAGTAATTTAATTATAATTAGTAAAAATTAATTGATTGAAACTAATTATTCAAAGAATTACAAATACAGCCACGTTGGCATCAATTTTGGCGACTTGTGCCGACACTTTAAAAGGTTTTTTTCTCCCATTTTAAAGAGCTCATTTGAGCTGAAATTTTCTATACACTATTGTTTTGGGTGACAATACGATAATTTAATAATAACTAATTAAAATTAATTGTCTGAAACTAATTATTTAAAGAATTACAGATAGACCACGTTGGCTTCCTTTGTAGCAACTTGGGGCAAAACTAAAATATTTTTTTTCTCTCACGTTTTAAAGCATTCAGTCGAACTGAAATTTTATATGCACGATTGTTTTGGATGACAATACGATACTTTAGAGATAATTAATAAAAATTAACTGTCACTTAATATAGTGATTCTGTCATATGTATATATATATTTATATTAATTGTAAATATTAAATAAAAAGTAACTTAAAACAAAACTTTTCTTTGTTGACCTAAGTAGAAATTGACTTAAAATTTTTTTTTTATATTACTTGTTTATAAATGAAGCTTTGTTTATATCGCAACGCTAGGATTTTCTTAATTTATAATAATTATTGTGGTACTTATTAATTAGAAAATTTTGCTATTTCTTAAAGTGTTTTTTGAGTTTTTTGCGTGAAAAATAAATAACATGTTATAATTATTTTTCCTTACTCCTCATTTTCCAAACTAAATGCACCTTAAAAACATTATCATTGGTTAATGATCATTATGGAGCTTCTGAAAAACAACTGCGATTGTATCATCTGTCCTTCGAGTTTTTGGTGTAATAAATGACTCAGATGCAAATTTCCAAAGCTTCCTCATCATATTCAAGCAGTGTAATGCTGTGAAAAACTTTAAGTTTTTAAGTTTTTTGTTTATTACATTGAAAAGTTAAAGTCGAATAAAATTACAAGGTATTGTTAATTTTACAAGAAAAAAAATGTATTAAACTTTTTTTTTATAAGAATGAGAAATAATTTTAATATTTTGAATTTAGAGGCTTTAATTTTTTTCTCGCTTTTTATATCCTAAATTTCACATTTCAATCAATAGTATTATGACATTCGTAAGTAAAGGCTGCATTTGCCATTTCAAAAAAAATTTTTTGGAGACAGTAACAGCAAAAATAATTCATGTTTTATGTTTAGGTTATATATTATTAAGCTGGATTCTCAGAAAGCAAACAGTCAGTTTGACCAGGCATTATTTTACAATTTTAATAAATTTGGAATTTTTGAAGATTTTTCAAATCTTTATAAAATGCTCGATTTTTAAAATTTTTAAATCAATTTAAGTGATTTATATTTCTTGGATTATTGTAAGCAGAAGATTATTGTATTGTATCAGCTCTTGTTGATTTTTAGTAATTATTTTTCTAGCTAAACCTGGAAAAAACACGAAGTTTTTTAAAATATTAACTTCGACATTTTTTAGAAAAATAACTAGAGATCTCAGCCCTAAATCCATACTAACGTTTATAGAAAATACGTTTGGGAGTATACACAAAAAAGTTCAAGGCTCTACCTTGAACAGGAAAAAAGCTTTAGGGTTTAGAAAACATTTATACCTTCAAAATTAAAAGTGTGAGAAAAACGCTTTTAAAGTTTGTAAAAGCATAAAACAAAAACTGATAATGCCCGTAAAGTTCTTATTTTTAATTTGTTATTTCCCAATATATTTTTTCTACATTAAAACACTACTTTAATTAAATATGACTGAAAACATTTTTTCTAATTCAAAATATATTTTTACAAAATACTGATAGCACATTTGTTACGACGACAGGTTATTCAACTTAACCTTAACCTAATATTTTCACAAAATTTTGAAACAAAAAGTATTTATGCACACAACAATAATGGTACTAACTTAAGTTTAAAATATCCAGGTTAGTACGTAAAATCTAGTTTTTTTTCAGTTTTAAATTGGGGCAGTTTAGCAAGTTTGAGTATTTGTTGCCCGACTTTAAAATACTACTATATAGTACTTACCATAATGGAGTTTGGTACTTGATGGAAATATTCAGTTTTATCCGCAATACTTGTATTTAGAATACTTGTATTCAGAAGTATATTTTTAGCATCAACTGAGAGCGTTTTTAGATTTATCATTTTCAGTAGCATTCCATCCCTTCGAAATATGCCTGAGAACGTTTTGGCCATGGGATTTTCTCCACTGGAAAAAACTGATGATAAAGCTTCTAAATTATATAAACTGTTTTTTTAAAAAAAAAATTGGCCTTGAAATCAATCTGAATTAAATAACTATGAGAACTCAAAAAACTTAAAACATAATCAAGCAGAAATGATTTCAGTAATGAAAATTGAAATTAATAACAATTTCACACTGAAAGAGTTGTTTGTACTAAATATATTTTTAATTACTCTTTTAAGAGCAGAAAAATGCTTTAAAAGGAAACCGATACCAAACCTAAGCTCAGAAAACTTCAAATATATGAAAAACTAATTTGTTATCTGAATTATCTGAAATTTGGTGGCAAGCTGCACAATGATATGGGGCACAAGAAAATGGGGAAAAAAATCGTTATATTTGAGATTTGTAGGGTACTGTGCAGCCTTAAACATAAAAAATTTACAGGAAACTGCGAGAACTCTTCATTTTATAAAACTTCAAGTACGAGGCTTGAGCGAGTTGAACATATATTTTATTATTCGAGAATTTTTTCCCCTTTTTCTTTTTTTACTTAGAAAGCCAAAGGCAACTTTTCTGAGGAATAACGATCTAGAGAGAAAAAATTACATTTATTGTCCATCCTAGTTTGCATACGTGCGTGCATGGGCTTAAGCATATATCATCATTTAAAATTAATATCATATTTTGATTGTACATTTTACTTTCTTGAAAAAAACAAGGCAAATCATTATAACTGAAATTTTATTTTATGGGTAGAAGAATTTGCGAATAATTATAAAACAATTTTTATTTTGAATTCTCTGACGGAACTTATAATGACAGTATTTGTAGGAGAAAACTCAGAGAGATTATTCAAAAAATGTCTGCAACTTCATTTATTTCGTTTAGATTTTTTTTTTTTTTAGCATTCTTAACTATCTTAATTATGATCTAATTTTTGAATACTGTAACATTTACATTTGGTTGTAATATACGCGGGAAATATAATCATATAGTTTTTTTTAATTTATACTATTAAGATAACATTATTTTTAAATCGTTATTTATGGATTTTATAAATATCAACAGTAAGTCAGCGTTTCTTAACTGAAAAGAAATTCAACAAAAAAGATTAAATAAAGTTTTTTTTATAATAAGAAATTAAAAGATTGGAAATTATCTTAAAGATTGGAATACATACAAATTATTGAAAGAATGGAAAATTTAATATATATTATTAGAATCAGCATACATACTATACGGCACATTGAAAAAGAAAAGTCCTTCCGAAAATGAATCATAATTTTGAGAAAGTGTTGGTTAATAAAGGCGTGAAGTAAAGAATTCAAAAATAAAGTCATTTGGAAAGAAACAGAAAAATTTAGATTAAAATAAAATAATAAAATATATATCAAACGAAGTTGAAATAGAAAGAACTGATTCGCATTGTTCCATTTCCCGCTCAAATTACATCTCATTCTTTCGAATCTTTACATATTAACGTAAAATCTATTTTGAAATTACCACAAAACAAAGATGAAATTCTAATTACATAATTTTTCATGTTTTTATTATATAAATAATATTAAAACTATTTTTATCAAATATAAATAACCCAGACGCGGTAGAAAAAGAAGTATTCCCATCAGACGATAAATTTAATAAACTCCTGCGTCACTGCATGGCATCAAAAAGTTTCTTAAAAAATGTTGTTGTTGATTCTTTAGTTTTTATCTTGTACCTGAGAACAACAGCGTAAACTCTGCGGCGAACTGTTTCTTGTTTATATACGAATTTCGCATCGCAGCTCCAGAAATCCTTGAGTTGAATCTCGACGAGCTATTTTTAACTCCCGTGGCTCTTAGCTAATTGGAAACAAGTTCAAGAACAGTACCAACTGCTGCCTCTAATGTTCGGTAAAAAAATATTAACGGAAAAACATTGACATTTTTTTTTTACTTAAAAAAAATCACGTTTCCTGTCCTAGATTTAAGTTTGTCCCCTTCATTAGGTGTGAGTCAGTTTTAAAAAGAATTATATATATTGATTCACCCAAAAAATTCTACATTTGAAAAATAGTTTGTTTTGCTTTGAAGTTGGGAAACTGGCTTATTTTTATTAAAAAAAATTTTTTTTTCAAAACTCAGAACATTGAGGTATGCGGCCTCGAATCAAAACTTTACAGTGATTCATTACTTCACGGAATGCATTACTTACCAGAATTTTTATAAAATATTTCCGTACATTAACAGATTTCTATTTAGGTTTTAAATTATAAGTAAACACAGATTTTACTTATTCATTTTCCAGAATATTTAAAAGAGAAGTGTTATTTAGAGTGTTTGATTCTCTTAAAATCCTTTCAAAATAACTCCATTATTTTATTTAATATATGTAACCCTTAGAGAGAGAGAGTAATAAAATTTAACAATATTTTAGAAAATAAATACGGAAATTAGAATATAAGAATACATGTTACATATACATAAAAGATGCAGATAATAAAAATTACTTATACACTTCGGAAAAAATATTTTATATAATGGCTACCTTTTTCACAATTTTTATGGATTGTATTACTTAAGTTCATGTAACTGAAAATCAAACTGATTATGAATGTATTGTTAAAACCTAAGTCAATTATTTTATGCTGTAGTAAGTTCATGTTTCTCTATGGGTTAACTATACATTGAGTTTAATTGAATTAATTCAAAATTAATGTATGTTAATATTAAATTAATTCAACTTTATACAATTTTTTACATAACCACACATTATAAATAAATATATATTTCCTTAAATATAAATATTGATGTGTATAGTAAGATTTATATTTGTGTAGATGCTTACTTCGTTATGCAAAGAGATTTACTAAATCAGGTCGTGTTGTGAAAAGAAAATAGACCTCTAAGAATATTTTTATTTTTCCAACTCGGTTGTGTTCTGAATCAATGACACATTACAGAACGAAAATAAGAAACGATTCATTTATTAATGTAACATGTACAGTAACATGTTATATGTCAGGGATGGCGAACCAATGGCACGCAATTGATCAAAATGGATTGTACTTCATTTCGAAATTTCAATGTTCGCTATGAAGTATTACGAACAAACACGAATAATCAGTCGCGGGGCGGCGGGGAGCACCCTCGTTTGTTATTGTCGTGCCTTAGTTACGTCGTAGACTACAATTGCTTACGATATAAATTTTGTCTTCGCATAGCATAGTCAATTTCATTGACACAACTGTATTTTACAGTTTATCTGTGTTATCTTTACGATTTTTAACTTATTTAACACGGTTAGTTCAGCAAAAGAACAAAAAGTGCAAGATAGTAAGTGTAACAGTGAATTTCAAATTTGATGGACCGAGGAACATGAACTTATTAGTAAAAGCGACTGAGTGGTGTGTATTTTATGTTCTGGAATAGTGGTATGCAGAACATCCTCTGTAAAACCGCATTTTGAAACAAATCCCAAATCCTCTTATCGAAAAAGTGAGCCACAGCAAAAATAATTAATTACTTAGAAATCGTTTGTGGCAGATGACTCAAATTTAGCATGTATCCTACATAAAGTAACATCTTACAATCCTAATTTAAGTTATTTGTCATCCAATCTGCAACAACAGAAGTCAGGCTAATGTTACTCTCTTTAATTTGAATTACACGTACAACTAAAACATTTATATCCATACAATGCAAAAGATATTTTTTCGTAGTAAATAGAATTTTGTGTTGTCAGTATTTAGTTTTATTATTTTCCTAATAATCACAAGTCATAATTATTTGACGGCACGTCTGTACCTCATTACACACTTCTTTAGAAAAAATGGCACTTTGATCCATAAAGGTTCACCACACCTGGTGTAGGCGGTCATAAGCACAAACACATTTTTTTGTAAACTATTTCAATATTACATTCACCCCCTTTCTGACTAATATCGCGATTATCCATGAATAAATAAAATCCAATACTTTAAGTTGGAAAATAATTTTGTATAGATAAAATGTTGAAATGTTCAATTCGTAAAACTAAAATATATCATTATCGTTAATTATAAACTTCTTAAGGTATCCGACTACGTTCGGAACCGTGATTTTAAAAAGGCGCATAAATGGATAATTTTCATGATACTTAGTGTCACTTAGATTAGAATACATTTATAAAATTGTTTTAAGGACATTTTGACAAAAAAAAATTTATTTAAATACAATATTTCGGCAAAAAAATAACTTAGAATAACCTTTTTTTTCAAAATGTTCTCCTTTTGTGAAAAATGCTTCTATTATAATATTTTGTCTGTATATAGCGCAGACCTCTGTACAGAGGCTCAACTATGAGTTTTGAAAAAATCACATTATTTTCTGAGTTACAACCATCTTAAATAATTATTGGTGTTTTTTTTCTTAAAATTTCACCCCTCTGTTGTCGTAAAACATGGATAAACCCACTTCTAAGTTATATATTTCAAAAATTCTCTAGTTGAGCCTCTGTACATAGGTCTGAGCTATAGACAGGCAAAATATTATTATAATAGAAGCATTTTTCACAAACGGAGAATATTTTGAAAAGGGGTCATTCTATGTTCATTTTTTGTCAAAATAGTGTACTTAAATAATTTTTTATTGTAATACTATTCTTAAGACAATTTTATATACATTTTCTAATCTAAGTGACACTCAATATCATAACTATTATCCATTTATACGCTTTTGCAAAATCACAGTTCCGAAAGTATTCGGATACCTTAAATATCTTTCTGTAATTTTCATATTCTATCAATATCACCTTACATGCTTCCATTTCTATTTTATTCTGAAGGATTCCGAATTTAAGGTTCTTCATAACATTTTAAAAAACTCATAGATTAAAAGCTTCAAAAAATTCTGTTTAAACTTCTCAAGTTTTGATTTAATGGTTATATGTATCATTAGGTATACTAAAATATTTTTCAATTTTTATATCGCTATGCTTTAAAAATATTGCCATAACGCAAATCATTTTACGAAAACTTGCTTGTCTCTTCGTGTATGAAATTTCGGTGCTTGAAAGCAGAACGTTAAAAATTTCATTGATTATGCTAGTAGTTTTGTGATCAAATATAGCCATTACGGTAAAATGTATGAATAAAAAATGTTCAATATGATATTTTTAATAAAATCGTTCAACATTTTTGCATGATTTTTTTTTCAGAATTCTTTTAAGTATACACTCATGTCCAAAAATTAAGGTCACAAACATAAAATATGTGAAAACTTATGAACTAGTAACTGTGTTGCCGCGAAATTTGCCTCAGAGATATATTACAATGTCAGAAAGAATATCACAACATTACAATAGGATAAAAAATTTTAATTCTGAATTAAGATACACACCATATCAAAAAATGTGAGGTCATGAAACAGAGATAAAGCATTTACCTCGGGAAAAGTCGGTCTAATATGGATGCAACCCCTGTGAACTGCTATACAACCCTCACAACGAGCTGCCATACTGTTGTGGCAGCAAAGCCCCTTTTTTCAAAAGTGGTACTTTTAATTCCTGCGGTGTTCTAGGAGGGGAGCTTCGCAGAGAAATGGCTTTCTAAGACCATCCCAAACATATTAAATAGAATTGTAATCCGGAGACCTCGAGGGTCAATCCATACGGCAAATATCCTTTCTTTCGTGAAATTCGTCAGCAATGTGAGTTCTGTGTGACCGTGCATTATCGTTCATAAAAGTGTAGTCAAGACCCAAAGCACCCATAAAAACCTCACACAGGCTTCCAGGATCTCATCCCTACAGCGCTGTGAGTTGACAGTTACCGCATCGAAAACGCACAGTGGTGTAAGACTGCCCCAAATTATGCCACCATACACAAGGATTCCTTTGCCACCAAATCTGTCAATTTTTGTTATGTATTAAGGTATCCGACTACGTTCGGAACCGTAATTTTGCAAAAGCGTATAAATGGATACTATTTATGATATTTAACATCACTTAGCTTAGAAAATGTATATAAAATTGTTTTAAGAATAGTATTACAATAACAAATTATTTAAGTACAATATTTTGACAAAAAATGAACATAGAATGACCCATTTTCTAAATATTCTCCTTTTGCGAAAAATGTTTCTATTATAATAATATTTTGCCTGTATATAGCGCAGACCTCTGTACAGAGGCTCAATTAGCATTTTTGAAATATATAACTTAGAAGTGGGTTTATCCATGTTTTACGACAACAGAGGGGAGAAATTTTAAGAAAAAAACGCCGATAATTAGTTCAGTTGGTTGTAACTCTGAAAATACAGTGGTACCTCGACATACGAGTGCCCCAACATACGAGTTTTTCGAGATACGAGCCGACGAGCAAGTGATTTTTTGCTTTTAGTTACGAGCGAAATTCGAGATACGAGTCCGGTTCGGTTCGGTTCGGTAGTAACACGCAGTCGCGCCATCACGATCAGCGTGCTTCCGCTGTGATAAGTTGTGTAGTTGTGTTCGCGTTTTGTGTTGCGTTTACATTACGAGCTCATCGAGGAGCACACCCAGGAACTGACGACTGAGGAGATACAAGAGTTACAGTCACAGCAGCATACTGAGGTTATGCAAGAAATTGGTTTTGAGGAGTCAGAGGAGGAGGTTATTTCTACAAGTGAGATAAAGGAGATCTTAGGAATGTGGGAGAGAGTTTCACAGTTCGTGGAAAAAAAACACCCAGAAAAAGTTGCAACAGGTCGTGCATCTGACCTTTTTAATGACACTTGCCTAACTCATTTCCGGAACATTCTGAGAGGGAGGAAGAAACAAACCTCCTCGGACATGTTTTTTTCTAAACGGCCTACAGGTGAAAGCGAGAAAAATGTAGCGAAAAAGGCAAAGACCAGTGAGGATATCTAATTTATTTCTTTACATTCTCTTTTTTGTTTTTGTGCAATAAATATTTGATATTTATAAATACGTTTTTATTATTCAAAACCACGTAACAAAAATAACTGGGGTGACATTTTGGAGGTTGGAACGGATTAATGGTAGTTCAATTGTTTTGTATGGGGAAATTTGCTTCGAGATACGAGTAATTCAAGATACGAGCAAGGCTGCGGAACGAATTAAACTCGTATGTCGAGGTACCACTGTAATGTGAATTTTTCAAAAATCATAGTTGAGCCTCTGTACAGAGGTCTCAACTATATACAGACGAAATATTATCATAATAGAAGCAATTTTCACGAAAGAGAACATTTGGAAAAAAGATTATTCTTAATTTTTTGTCGAAATATAGTATTTAAATAATTTTTTTTGTCAAAATGTCCTTAAAACAATTTTATGCATGTATTCTAATCTAAGTGACACTAAATATCACGAAAATTATCCATTTATGCGCCTTTTTAAAATCAAGGTTCCGAACGTAGTCGGATACCTTAAGGATGAAAGCGAGTTCCATTTTTTCTCCAGGTGAAGACTCAACGAGAATCACTTTATCTGACCCATTTCGCCTCATCACTGAAAAGAATACTCCTCCATTCTTGGGGTGTCCATGACTGATGTTTTCAGCTTCACAATATCTAATCTTTCTGCTGATTGCTGTCAAAGGGACGCACCAGACTGGACGCCGGGCGTAAAGGCAGACTGTAAGACGGTTGTAGACTGTTTACATGGAAATTTTTCTTCAAGGCACAGCAGCAAGGTCACGAGCAAGCTGAGGAACCGTTGTCCGCCTGCGTCATCGTGCACTTATGCCAAGTAGCGATCCATGCAGATGTCGATGCTCTGTAACTACCTTGGTCGACCTTCCTGATGACAGTACCCATTGTTCAGAATTGTTTTCATTGCCAGGAGATTTCTTTCGGGCCACTTGTAACCATCAAGCCACCTCCGCTTGAGATTGGCCAGCTTCAAGCCAGTCAACGGATTTCCATCTCAAAGAATAATCTAAGCGATTATGGGAAGTTCATTTCATTGCAAACAGACTTACTTGTTTGTTTTAATGCAATATTCACAAAACTGGAGGCAAAATTCCCACATATGCTTGTCCCAATCTCCAATAGTTCTACAAAAACTAACGTTAAACAATAACTAAGCTGAAGGTTGATATTGTACTACCCGTTCTACAAAACATAAAATACGAATTATATCAGTTGTACGGGGGGTATTTTAAAAGTATGACGAAGAATATGCTTATGACCTTATTTTTGGACATGAGTATATTTAAAATATTTGGAGGAAGTGTATTTTTTTCTAAGCTTTAACAATGATAAAAAAGTAGTTACATACATTTTTCACCCATGCTAGAAAACAAACTTTGTACTGAAAATGCATTTTAAAAGCATTTTTCATAACATCATCATGTGAAAATTACTTTAGCAACAAAATTTTACGTAATTTAATATGAATTAGTTTATTGATTTTCAATATTTCATGAACATAAGATATATCCATGAAAAAATGGTAAATGTTACAATTGTAATTTTTTTCTATAAAACTTTTCGTACTCAATGCTCTTACGATAAAACATTAAATTCAATGAACTATCAATATTAACCTTTTAACACTTGAAATTGGACTGACATACTACACTGGTTTACAAAATTAAGAAAATTTCGATATTTAGTAGAATTTCTCAAAAAGTACTGAACGAAATATAAAACTAATTCTTCCAAAAATAAATCGATATTCAAACAGAACCTTAAAAGCACATTCACATTACTTGCAGCAGTTCCATAGCCCCTCGCCTATTACTTTTATGCCACCAAGAAAAAAACTGCATGTACACCATTATTGGTCACCATCAATAAGACATGAATGTGTAATTTCAGACTTTTTTTTATTTAACTTTTTTATTTTTACAGTTTTTAAACTATGTTTGGCTTTTGGTTACCTGTGTAATAAACAATTCGTAAAGAAGATGGTTTTTTTATTCGCGTTTTTATCGAACCATTAAAAGTATTATTTATTTATGGATTGATTACGGAAAATAATTAAAAAGACGGGATCCAGACTTTTAACTCTGGTATTTAAATTTTAATCACAGTGTAAATTTTTACAAAATAAAATATTTAACTTTTTCTCCTAGTCGGGTAAACCGCTGTAGAGCGGCTGATGTTCGTAAACCCTTAACTTCCCAATGTTGTATTTTTGCAACATAAGATTTATTTTAATTTAACAGACTCAATATTTTTTTAACTACCTACAAATCACTTATTTGAGAAAAAAAGATTACTGCAACGAAATTCATGCTAATTTTATCACTAGGTGGAAGTACATTTTTTCCAGAAATCACAACAATTATAAAAATCTTTGATGCCTCAAGAACTGTGTTTTTACTATAAAAAGAATCCATTATATTTTATGCTTCCTCTTGTTTATTGACGAATTAAATTAGCAGGTAAGAAATTTAAACATTTTATAATGAATAATAAAATCTTCATATAAAAAAAAAGTTTTGTAATTTACAGCACTACTGCGCAATGTTACACTTCTGCAACAAAGAAATGACTGAAATTCAATTTAAAACTGCTTGATTTTTTTATATATATTTTTCCCTTTTATTATTACTTGAGAACTAGCTGATATAATTTTTTCACAGAAACTTAAGAAATTGGGAAGTTAAGGGTTAAATCTGAAGAGGATGAGAGCCATCACGTTGGAATAATATGGAAGTTTGGAAGGTGAAGTACCAGCTTATATATAGGGTTAATTTCTATCACTTGACCGTGTGTTATTCAAAATTACGAGGTCTATCATCATTAGCGGTCTTATTCCTTTTATACGTTGCCGTGGCCCAAAGGTCGCGGGTGTGAGAGGGTTCGAGGAAGAAGCAGATCTTATGATAGCTATACGATGATCCTTAAAACAGCTACTTTTATTCTAACTTTAACGCTTTACGAAATATACACATTTATAGCTTAACTCTGGGAGCAATCTGAAACCCTAGACAGATATACAAGATTATTGAAATTCACTTATCTGGAGCTGAAGCTCCTTGTTATAATCCTTCTCGAAGCCCGATAGCTCGGTCAGCTCCAAAATTGCTTACTACCCCAGCTCCTGGTGGATTGCACGTCGACTATTAATCTCAAGACGCGCAATCCCCAATCGCTGTGCTCACCTTTTCTAATACTTGGATTCCACGCTTAACGATCAAAGATTAACCATTAACCTCACATACTCAAAAACCGGCCCTTAAATAGTAGTTACATTTGCATAAAATCAAGTAATCTATTCGGAAAGCGATTTTTAAACTAAAATCACAGTTAAAGATTAATTTTCACAAGAGGATTAGTAGAAGAGCCCGAATAGTATCCATTACAACGTGACGTTATGATGCAATCAATAAATGAATCCACGCTAGGTATTCCAACCAATTTTAAATAAAATGTCAATTTATTAACCAATTTAAATAAATGCCAATTTTAAATAAATAGATTTCGTTAAAAATATAGACTCCTTTACTGCTTTTAATCGTGAAAAATATTTCTGAAAATAAAGGTTGACATCCTTATTATTTTGTTACTCGAACAATTTATATATACGAGAAAAAAAATTTAGTTGTATTCTAATAATCTAATCTTAATTTCTTATCACAGCATATTTAAAAAGTATAACGATGATAACATTTGATAGTTTAAATAAAACCTTTTTAAAAAAAATTTCTACATATAACAGTATTAAAGCATGTATACTTATATAAGAAAACTTTTAAAATCACGGATCTAATTTTCAGAACAAGTTAGAGATAGATCTGTTACCAAGAACGCGCGGGAATGAAGAATCATATAAATATATTTTTTTTATTGTAACATTTCTTGAGTGTGATTCAAGTCCTCTTAGAATAAATTGAATCACCTCTCCAAAATGGCACAATTCCAAACCGCTGCAAAATTATTTCTTAACGAAAAAAAAAAATTTTCTGAAATAAAAAATGCGTTGAATCTATTTGTAATTGAAATTTGAAAGCATCAAGTCATATTTTTAAAAAAAATACATTAAGAAACTAATGCATGATTTTCATCTTCCTTAGTTTCATAAAGAATTTACATTTTATCAGAAAATTAACTTGATTATTAAAGTAAAAAGTACAAGAGCTACGCAGATAACGTAATTAATCGATTAATCATCATCGATAAATTAACGTATTTTATTGTAATGTATTTATAATATCATTTGGTGGAATAATACAGCATACTTATTACAAAATCATTTGTGGTAACAGTTTGGTATTTATCTTTTTTTGTGTAATATCGTTTTCTTTTATACAATAAATTAATTCTAACATTTTATTAGAAGGAAATTGGCCTTATTATTAAAGTAAAAAGTCCAAAGCTGGGAAGATAACTTAATTAATTGATTAATCATCATCGATAAATCAATTTATTTTATTGTAATGTATTCGTGTAAATTTATAATATCGTTTGTTGAAACAATACAGCATACTTATTACAAAATCCTTTGTGGCAATAGTTTGGGATTTAACTTTTCATACAATATCATTTTCTTTTATAGAGTATCGTTTCAAATATTCTTAATTAATTTAAAAGAATTTTTGTGAAGTTTAAACGTAAAAATTTGTGTTGTAAATCGACTAAAATATTTATGAACTTATTTGGAAAAGATATGACACACAAAAGCGTTAGACCAAGACATATGTTAATAAAAACAATTCTTAGTTTGTAACTTAACATGAGTTGATCAGTTTCTAAAATTAAAGTGGTGTTAATGAAACATTATTTGTTTGAAGTGTCAAAAAGCAGGCACACACATGCACAAAAATAAATGAACAGCTGACTCATCCCATTCTCAAATACGTAGGAGTTTTAGTTCGAGTAAATCAGTCTACAAAATTAAAAAAGATTGTTAGTCAGGGTTGAGGAATCCATTTGAATCATTGTTGAAATGTTTTCAAAAAAGGTGATTATTCCATTCAAAATTCCAACTACGTGAAAGTTACTACGCATGAATGTAATCAGAAAAAAGGAAGTATTTTTTTTATATATATATTCATTTTCTTAAACAAAAAAAAGACCTTAAAGAAAAATGTGAACTCTTTCTGAAGTTAGCATTGCAGTTCTGAGAAACTGACGAACGAAAAACTATTTTTAAAATTCATCTTAAGAAAACAATTTGACTATTTTATTTCTATAAACGTTCCATGAACACAACGCCATTTCGCTTTCACTGTATCACTGGAAGTTTCCATATTTAGTTTTTAACAAAAGTGGAAAAATTTAAAAGGACGATTTGAATATCAAGCGGTATTTGACTTATATCCAGAGAACTGTATTAAATACAGAAAGTATTTTTGATATTAATTATAAGACATAAAGAACAAAAATATATACCAGTTATTCTACATTGCGAGCATAAATACGATTCTTGTTTATTTTATTTATTTATTTTTTTATGATTTGAGATTTTTTTATGTTTTTAAGAATCCAGTTTTTAATTATTATATCTTTTTTTTAACGTCGAAGTCTTTAAATAGCTCTTATGAAAATGCATAAAATGAATCATACATGAAAACAACACAAAAATGCCTCTGTTCTAAAAAATATTCTTGTGTACGCTGGTAGCATGATAAATACTGATTTTATGTATATGAAATAATTCTAAATGCACGGCTTCGATTTGAAAAAATAATATTAAACAATCGATTTATATTGAACGTTACAAAAAATATAAAAGTTTTTTAATCTTTCTGTGGCTTTTGATTTTGTTTTTACAAATTACAGTGATTTTTCTTTTGTAATTAATTCAGAGAAGTAAAAATTAGTGTCTAAAGCAAGATTAAATACAGTGGGCCACAAAAGTGTTTGTACACTTGCAGTTTCTAATAATGTTTTCGACTAATAAAAATTAATATATTGTAATTGTAATTTTTTTATGATATCTGCAACTTGTTCTTAATGGAATGACATAAATATATTTTTAAAAATAGTATAACTTTTTTTTAAAAAAAATTAATAATCAAAAAGCTACTAAAAATTACGCCACAAAAGTCTTCGTACACTTAACAAAAATCTCAACTTAGCTTTAAATATTGCATTTCTTTCTTAAGTTAGTACTTAGTAGGACATCTTTTAGTGTTCACAACAACTTTTAAGCGTTTTGGTATAGATTTAATCATTTTTTGTAATTTTTGCATCGATTTTCCACAATTCTTCTGTGACTATTGTTTTTACTTCACATTTTGTGTTTATTTGTCACGTTTTCTTTTTTTTTTACATCAGAATCTCACTAAATATGTTCTACTGGGCTAAGTAAAGTAAATGAGGAGGTGTTTCCATAATTTAAGGACAGTTATAGACACACTAGTGGCGTACATTGAGAGCAGTGCGCTTGGCGTTATTATCCTGTTAAAAAATGAAGTCGTTTCCAATATCCAAATTTTGGGTGGATAATTTAAAATTTCTCTTTAAAATATTTAAATGGAGCTCATGATTCACAATATCAACAAAAAAATACCAAATTACTTAATTCTGGGTCCAATTTACACCCCCACGCAAGAACACTTCCACCTCCATGTTTTATTGATCCATCTAGATTCTTGGAATTAAGTATCCGAAAATTCAAAATTGACAGCAAATTGATTGGGATGGCAGACAAGTCAACGTTTTTGGTTCCGATGGGCTTATAATAGCTTGTAAACGAAAAAAATAAGGAGTTTAATCCCATTAATTTATGTGGAACAAGAATTTCACTTCCCTGCTTCAGCATGGAAGTGAAGGTCTTCTGGCGTGGGGGTGTAAATTGGCCTCAGAATTAGGTAATTTGGTATTTTTTCATGGTATTATGATTCATGAGCTCTATTTAATTATTTTAAAGAGAAATTTTGAATTATCCGCCCGAAATTTGGATATTGGAGACTACTTTATTTTTTTACAGGGTAATGACGCCAAGCGCACTGCTCTCAATGTACGCCACTGGTGTCTCTATAACTGTCCCCAAATTATGAAAACACCTCCTCAATCACTTTATTTAGCCCTGTAGAACATATTTGGTGATTCTGATGTAAAATAAACGAAAACATGACAAATAAACACAAAATGGGAAGTAAAAACAATAATCACAGAAGAATGGTGGAAAATCGATGCAGAAAATTACAAAAAACTGATTAAATCTATACCAAAATGCTTAAAAGTTGTTGTGGACACTAAAAGATATCCTACTAAGTACTAAATTAAGAAAGAAATACAATATTTAAAGCTAAGTTGAGATTTTTGTTAAGTGTACGAAGACTTTTGTGGCGTAATTTTTTAATAGCTTTTTGATAATTAATTTTTTTAAAAAATAGTTATACTATTTTTAAAAAATTAACCATGTTATTCCATTAAGAATAAGTTGCAGATATCATAAAAAAATTACAATTACAATATATTAATTTTTATTAGTCGAAAACATTAAATTTTATAAGAAATTGCAAGCGTATGAACACTTTTGTGGCCCACTGTATGTATCAAAAATATTAAATACACTGATTTTCTTGGTATCTAAAAAAAAAGTAAGACAAACAGAAAATAATCGTTTGACTCAAGATTTTCACCAACTTTGTTATTCCAAAACCATTTTTTTAATAGCTACAGGATTCATTAAAGCTCTATTTAAAAACCTACGGTATATTGACTTTTTAATAAAAAAGATATTTTATACATCAAGTTATATTTTCATATAAGGACCATTAAGCAAGAATTTTTCCTTGAATTTTCTTTTTTGATGTAATGAATGAGAGAATAAAAAATAATACTAAAACTGTTTCATCATTATTTTCGAATTCTAAAATATGTGATGTGTTTGCTTTGAAACCTTAGAATGAATCGAAATTGACGATCAGATAAGATTTTGTTTAAAAATAATTTCTATCATCTTAAAAAAAAATTTAACAAATATTTAATTAATGTTTATAAAAACAAGAAACGGAAATTACCAAACTAACATATTTGCTTCATCTATATTGTGTAAGATAAAATTTTTTAACGGAAAAGAGTGTTGAAGGCATTTATACACTTTTCCATTTGATTGATTTATATTTTTTCTTCAATAATTTAAATATTTACGTTGTGTAGAAGCAAAACCAATTCCTGTTATTTGAACATGGTTTACCTTCAAGAGAAATAAAAAGAATTTTTGGATTAAATTTTAGAAAAAAAATCTAGAAACAAAAGTAATTAAATTATATCCATAATGTTCGTATATCCCTATTCCCATTTTATGATATTTTTAAACTAGTGTTGAAAAACATCTTATATAAATTATTTTTTAAAATAATATTTGAAAAATTTTAGCTCAATTTGTGATAATTTCTTAAATTCTTTTATATCGTTGTTCAGACGAGGATTATTTTTCGACAAAATAGAGTTAGATTTTTGTAGTAACTTGCAATAATAGTTTTTCGCTAGTAAAAAGCGTAAACTTAAGCCTAAAAAAAAAATTCCTTAAAAATGAGAAGCATCAAAATAAAACTCTGTCATCCACATCATTTTTTGAGATTACAGTGATTAAAAGCAAACAACATTATCGATACGTGAGTGTAGAAAAAAAACCAATGTATACTTTTTCAAAAAAAAAGTCTCGATTCAGGAATGATAAGTACAATTTTTATCTATGTAATAAATGCATATATTCTTTAATTTTTTAGGAAATTCCAAAATTCCTCAGATTACTGAAAATAATGATTTATGTCTCAACCATATTAAGGAGATCATTAAAAAATTGATATTTTATTAGAACTCCACACACAAAAAAAAAATCTTAATCAAATCCTGAAATATTTTTTATTAACTGCATTTTTCATTAAAATTACGTTTTTCTTGGAGGAAAAAGACGGATTTTGGATTCTAAAAATTTGTCAACAACCTCGGAAATTTAAAGCGCATTTTTTATGAGAAATATATTTTATAAGTGCAATTGAAGGGTTAAATATTTTTCTTGTCACAAGAAAATCGAGAAATTATGTTAAAAATTATGGAACAAGCAAATTATATCTATGTACAACAATGATTTGAACGCATAAAATCTTTGAGGTAAAATTTAAGCTGCTTTTATTCTCGCGATGAAATATTTTTTTAAAAAGCTGTCTCCTTTCATAAAGCGATATACTTTTCAAAACTATACTAGTACATTGGAACTCGTAAAGTAAATGCATTAAATTACGAAATTTGGTTAAAATTTTCAGTTCTGATAATCAGAGATTATCATAATTTCCCTCACTTTCTAGATTCATTCTAATAAAAAATTTAAATGTTTTGTTTGAAAATTTCTAAATTCATTCAAAAAATTTTAAAGTGTTCGTGATAATTACGAGATTATAAATTGCAATACTATGTTTGCATTTTCGAAATGTAGGTAACATCAGGGAAGGCTGGACAAACCGGACTCCTGCCAGAGGCGGCAAATTCTAAGGGTGGCATTTGGATCGAATTTGAAAAATATTTTCTTTTTGTTGCAAAAAAAATTGATATATTTTCTGAAATATTATAGGGTGTGAATTTGATATTTCATTTAACGTATCTTACTTCCCTATTTCGTACTCTGTATGTTTAATGTCAGTTTTCTTTTATGTTGAAACTAAAGAGTTCGAGGCGAAAGTATATGTTCAATCATGAAATTTGATAAGTTTACACATCTTTCACTAGTAACTTTCTCCCCATCCCAGAGTATGGTCACAGTAGATATTCCTTTCACCCGTACGACGTCAGGTGTCAGTTATCCAAAAGGACAATAAGAGTTTTCTGTTTATAGAGAGTCACAGGAGATGTTTTATTTTAGTCTTGAGTGTAGTTACTATAAGTAATAAAATAAACGTTTGTATAACCATCAGTAGTTAACACCATCAGTAAACGCTTTTTAGAAGAAATTGGCATGCTGAAATGGACGATTCCTTCTCTTATATTTTATTCGTTTGAAATAATAACAGGTAATTATGTCCTTAAATTTCGAATTATTTAGTATTTGACTTAAAATAATACATGTATATAATATTGTTATGCTGTCTTTTTGTTCGCAAGAATTATTCGAGTTTTTAGGTGTGTATCTATATGAACAATTTATCTTTTTTAATTATAATTTTTCGTTTTAGACAGAGGGGTGGCATTTTCCATTTTGGCCAGGGCGGCAAAATTTTTTGAATCGGCCCTGATATAAGTAACATTAAGAACTAGTTTCCAGCTATTGTTTCAAAGTACAAGAGATTAAACATATTTTATTCTCCTTAAATAAAGATTGCATATTTATGTCTTCTTTTGAAGCTTTATCCTCTCTTTTTTTCCTTCCACTTTTATGAGAGAAAAGATTTTTATTATACAGATAATTCTATGTTTCAGAATTCTTTGAATTTGCTTCTACCGTTGAGGAGGAGTTAACGAAAAAAACTCGTTAATATTTTTAATTTGAAACCCTATTTACAAATATTTATCACAAAGAATATATTGAAACTTCAAGACAGGCCGATCATTTTAAATTTCTGTACATAATATAAAAACCATATATACACCCAACTCTTTTTTTTTTTTACATGGTTTAGAAACAACACGGGGTTCACGAATTTTTATGTTCTTACACGAATCCCGAAATTTTGAGGATTCATGCCCTTTAGATGTGTACGATTTGATCCAATTTATGACTGTTTATGATAATAAAGAAATTGATAATTACGAAGTAGAAGGTGAAGTTCATCTATTAACAGCTGATTTAATTCAAGAGGGCTTAAAATTTGCTACAAGTATGAAACATTTTTTTACTCATGATCTTGACATAAGAGCATAAAATTTCAACGTAATCTCGCGTATCAAGAATTATCTAAGCAACTTGAGAAACCACGAAAACAGCCACTAATGAGACTTAGTAGCAACAAAAAAACTAACAGAGACCATTAATAACGAACGAAATTCTTCATTTGAATCAAAAGCCGACAGTTGTGTTAGCCATATCTGACACATCTACTGATGATAGCATTTTTGATCCAGTTCGTAATAAAAGTGCACATTTGTTATCAAGTAGCAATGAATAGTTGTTAGTTAATAATTTAATTTCTTATTTAAATTTGAATTTTTATATGCTGTATGTACTTAAAGACTGAATTTTCCCTCTGTACTAATTTTAATTTGTAACAAAAAATTGAATTATTTCTCTATTTTATAAATATCTTACATGGTTTTTGTTATTACATTTTTTTTGTACGGATTTTTGGAAAAATATTTAGAAATTTTTCATCTTACACATTTTAAAACTATGGAACATATATCCGCAAATTTACCATAAATCACATGTATTTTTTTTGCACGGTTTTCTGAAGAACGTATCCACTGAGTGAAAAAAGAAAAAAAAAATTGGGTGTATAATAATACTTTTCTATTTCTTTCTAATCTGTTCCCAACCATGACCATTCATCTACTGCAGCCACTTTGCTTTTTTGGATGTGCATACTATTATATTTAAATAAATAAAATAGTCTGATGAAGAGAAAAATAAAAATTCATTGGAATTAATATCGCGTTTATGAATTCAAAATGACGGGTAAGCCTTAAGCGTAATAAATTTAAGAGATTTGAATCATTAAAATAATTTCATTTCCAAAATTTCATACAATCAAATATTTGTTTGAAACATTATTTAAATTTAGAAGTGTTTTATTTTTGTTTTTAAATAATCAAATCCTTTGTTAGATTTCTTGCAAAGTAATTAACTAAAAAGTTACAGGTCTTTTAATGTTATCCCGGCTGATGAAAAATCCAAACCCAAATGCGAAACACACAAATGTTTCAATATACATTTAGGATTGTGCGCGCGATTTTAATCCATAAATCTATCCCTATGATTAAAATTTATAAATATTTTATATAATTACGCTATTTTCTCTTTTAATATATGTTACCATTAGAGAGTATAATTCAGTTACTTCATAGAATAACTAGGTATTTCATGAAATAACTAGACAAGTCAGTTAAAGTATATAATAGATGAACAATTTCATGCTTTAAATGGTAGACCATTAAAATGAAAAATAAACAATTTTAAATTTATTTTAGAAATTAATTGATCATAAACAGCAAAACCCTCTCGAAAAATACAATTTATCCCTAGTGCGGATGATTAATTGATAAATAATAAGGAAAAGTAGATGATTTAATTTACTATTGCTCATATTGCTAACATTAGTTAAACAGAAAGGAAAAAAACGAAAATGCTGCAGAAGTAATTGTACTTAAAAATATCTAAAAAGTACATGCTGGGAAAAAAATTATTACTTCATAAAAACATTGTGTAAACTTTTTCAAACAAAAATGTAACAGAATATTAATTTAAATTTTATGAAATACCTATATTTTACTTTTCATAATTTTATAGAGCAAGGATTGCTGTGATGACACTTTGAATTGCATTGCATATTATTTTTTGAAGCAAGCACACTTTTCACTATTACACATTTTTTCACACGGGCTCTTTTTAAATCCTTGTCCAGTGACGCAAATTCAAGCTGTTGCAACAGATCGAAGCGTTGTTTCAATATTCCGAACTTTTTCAATGGAAAATAATTCTCGCTCACATAAACAGAACTGAGATGTAGAGTACAATTGCTTTATTCGACCATCTCTTGTCCCTAATCGGTTCAAAGAACTTTCAAGTGCCGTATTTCATACTTTAACGTTCAAGTACTCGCGCGTTAATCTATAAAACACCTAGTTAAAATTTTATATACTTTAACTGACTTGTTTAGTTATTTCATGAAATACCTAGTCATTCTATGAAATAATGGACACACTCTTTAACGGTAACATATATAACTAAAAATATCAATTTAATATTCGAATGCAAGAGTTTGGCAATATTTTGAACGAAAAAAAATTGATTCTGTTAAAAAGATAAATAAAATACTTCGCGCTCTTCACAGATTAATAAAAATATTATATTGATGCTGCAGAACTTTTTACTTAAAAAGAAAAGTGAGTCCTTTTTATTGACATTAGGCAAAAACGGTTTTGTCCAGCGTTCTTTACCGAGAACTAACTACGAAAATGTCCGTTTGTGAGCCTTATAATCGAAATCTCTTTTTCCTCCAACATTTGAAAACGAAACAGAACTCGATAAAATATAAACCAGTATTATGTTAGAATATCCTTTTACTTTAAAAAAAAATCGATGAAAAAAAGTACGAAAAACGAATTTGAAACAGGTCATTTGCTTTGGGGATTCGATCACGCGAAAAGCTTATACTCGATCAATAGCGTAGCTGTAAAAGATATCACTATTGGAAGAATAAATCTGACTATGAGATGAAAATAGTTTTTAGAATAATGTGATAGAAAACGATTATACAGAGCATTAAATTATAATTTAGAACCTTGAAATAAAAAAAACAACTTTTCATTAAATTTCGCAGACGATTAAAAATTTACTTTTTAAAAAAATCGTTTGAAAAGTAATATTAGAGGCTATAAATGAATATTATTTAAATATATCTATGAATACATACACTGATTTTCCTGAATAATGTTAAAAATAATTTCAATGTTTAAACTTCTTTACTCTCTAACTGTTCATATTATTGGTTATTTTCTTTCAAAAATACAGTGGGCCACAAAAGCTTGCAATTTCTTATAAAATTTAATGTTTTCGACTAATAAAAATTAATATATTGTAATTGTAATTTTTTTATGATATCTGCAACTTGTTCTTAAAGGAATGACATAATTAATTTTTTAAAAATTGTATAACTATTTTTTTTAAATTAATTATCAAAAAGGTACTAACAAATTACGCCACAAAAGTCTTCGTACACTTAACAAAAATCTCAACTAAGCTTTAAATATTGTATTTCTTTCTTAATTTAGTACTTAGTAGGATATCTTTTAGTGTCCACAACAGCTTTTAAGCGTCTTGGTATAGATTTATCAGTTTTTTGTAATTTTTGCATCGATTTTCCACAATTCTTCTGTGACTATTGTTTTTACTTCACATTTTGTGTTTATTTGTCACGTTTTCTTTTTTTTACATCAGAATCTCACTAAATATATTCTACTGGGATAAATAAAGTGATTGAGGGGTGTTTTCATAATTTGGG
>BMAV01004379.1:73180-88593 GCA_019973955.1 Trichonephila inaurata madagascariensis | reverse complement strand
AACCCCATAGCTAAGGGGTCCCGTATCATTAATACGGCCTTAGCTACGTCCCTGTTTAGAATATAAATTTAAAAGGAAATTTCATGTCCGGGGGCATGGTCGCGAACTCGAGGCTGGTGTTGCAATTGTCGAGTTGTGGATTTGAGTCCTAGCTCCACTTAAGACCCGCCATGGGTACAGGGAGTGATACACATTAAATCTGACGTGGTTAAAAGTCCTCCCTTTGGCGTGGTGTGGAAGTTTGAAGAGTGGGGTGTCAGCTCAGGTGTCAGTTTGTAAGCAAGGATTATTTTACAAATGCTATTAGACAATTTTTTTTTTTAATTATTAAAAGTACATTTTGCATATGTGGAAGAATATTTTAAATTAGGTATAATTTGTTTTATTCAGAAAAATTACTCAATTCCTATACACAAACACACTTTTTGTAATTTATATTTCTTAAATATATATTAGAAATTTTACTTATTCTTTTTTTTTAAGACTTAGTTTACATTGTACAATATTTCTAACTTATTTTATTGTTAGTCGTAATCTCAAAACCATGAGTATCAAAATAAACGGATAAATTTACCGTTTACATAAAATTATGTGTATATATTTTTATAATACGAAAGAGGAGATTTTGATCATTATTTAATGTAACATTGGGAACTTTTTAAAATGATTAAATCACTAAGTAGAAAAACATTTGTAAAAATCATTCTATATCACACAATTCGTACATTATACAATTTCAATTACTTTTTTATGTAAAAAAATAACCTTCAAAGTTTTAATACAATATATTTAATATTCATATACAATATAACTTTTTTAAATAAGTTCTTTCTTCTTTTAAACTATTTAATCTACTAGTTAATTTTTCAATATAAATAGCTTTCTTATGATAATTTATCAGAAAGTTTTAATGTATTTATCATTTTTAATTATTTATAATTTTTTATGCGTTTTGTGTGTTTTATATTCATAACTATTTACAATTTTATACTCGTAGAATATGAAGATAAAATTTTTGTGAATGGTTTCAAAAAAGAATTAAATTCTGAGATAACTCCTTTTTAAAATCATTTTATACTAATCATTTTATACATCTCTCAACAAAGTATCAATATATAATTAATGTTTATATTAATAAATTACAACAATAACGCAATTTACCGTTATATAGAATCTAAATTTGCATTGGACTCATGTCGAAATTATTCTTTATTTATTTTTTTTTCCTCAATTTGCTAAAAAATTTGAAAAAGATTATAAATGGGGTACAAAGTTAAATTTCAAGTTTTTGATGTAATTTTCTTGCCTTAGACTTTCTATACCGTTTCACATACCACTTAAAAATGTATTTCTGGGTTATTTCTGGATAATTTAAAGTATTTATGGACAAAATAATTGAAGATTATTTTTTTAGAGAATTTTCTTTCTTTTAGTGCAATAAAGTCATGGTCATTTTTAGAACATTTAATTAACTCTCTAGAAGTAAAAAAGATGTCATTTTCAAAACCTATTTTAATCTATTATTCCCTTTCACCGTTTGAAATAAGGAAATAAATTATTTGTAGAGCTTTCTTAATCTGTTCTCACCACTGATGCCATTAATCAACAAATAGAAAACTTAAACGAATTCTGTTTCCGCATTCGCATTTGATTATTTGATTGTTGATGTATTTAAACGATTTTATTGTATCCTTGTTCTTGGTAACAGAAATTGAATCTTTGAAAAGGAATCGAAAAACGTATTTTTAATATTCGTAAAGATATATCTATCATTATTTTTTAAATAGTATCAGGATTTTTTTAGAAACGGTTCACTTATATAAAAACGATTTATACAGTTTTTTTTTTTTTTTTTTTTCATATACATTTTCTTTTTAAACAACGGAAACACTCATCTAATAATTTTCAGTTGTCATTATCTTTTTGTGTGGAGGAAATAAATTTAATATATTATCCGTATTTAGTTTTTTATCAAAGAAATTCATTCCTCACATATCATTACATGCTCGAAGTTTTATTCTGTTAAGTATGTATAGATTCAAAACTTAAATTTCAATTCATCATCCAGAATTATTTTTAAATTGTCAAAGTTAAACTGCCTACAATGAAGGAGGGAAATCCTATTACACTATTGTACAGTTTAAATATCTGTCAATTAAAAGTATTAAAGCATGTATTTGATTCATATTACAAATATTAAGAGAAGACAAGCATATTAATGTTTTACTAGTGAGGTTGATTAAACTATTTATAATGTATATTAGGGGTGTAACAGTTTAGAGGTTCTTATCCTGAACAAATTTTATAATACAATCGTAAATCCACTTAGCAAAGAAAATTTCATTTTTTAGATATTTTTTTTTTTATTTTATTGATACATTTACAATAAAAACAAGTATTTGATGAATTTTCATTAAAAAAATAGTTTTTTTTGTTAAAATTGAGAGAGTATAATTTGCATCAAAATATATTAAAAATATTACTGATATAATTAAAATACAAAGCATAGCATAGTAATTATAAATAAAAAAAATTTACCGAGTTACATTTCTCATTGAATTAGAAAACTTTAATATTATTTCTTTTTTTAAAAAAAGAAGAAAATTGCGAAACTGAGAATAGATTCTTCTGTTGTATATTCTTATTTATTTTTCTTTAAATCGATTTGTTTTACTTGTAGCAAGTAAATAACCTACAAATTTTACAACATTTTCTTCACTAGGGAATAATATGAACCTTAAAAAATAAACGTTTCTTTTGCTCTTTCTTTCAATTTGTTCAATAACGAGAAGGGGAAAAAATATTTCTAGCTGCTATGACGTGTAAAAGAGCGGATGCGCTCGGTAAATAGAAAAAATAGAGGTGCTATTTTCAGAAAGTGCTATCCTAGCATCTCAGACTGACTATCGGTGGGTAGGCGCCAGTTTTAAGAGGAATGTTCAGCGAAAGACAGAAGAGTGAATAATATTAGTACCATAAAACATATATGGAATTGACGAAAGCCAAAGTTTAACACTTAACTAGAACTGTGATTTAGAGGTGTGGAATTTCATTGCACGAATTTTTTAATGCAATGGACCTCCCCCCCCCTCCCCTTTTATGTCACTTCGCATTGGTTCTTTCTAAAAAAACTGACAAATTTTCGTTTTTCACATTTTATTTTAAAAATTCTTTAAAAGAAATCATGCTGAGAGCTGAAATTGATCCAAGGAAATTTTTATTTTGTATAAAAAAGAAGGGGATAAAACAGGTACAGCAGTTTATAAAAGCTCCTTGTATTTTGAGGTAAAAGTGAATCCGCATAAAATTTTAAAATATTTCGGGGAATGTATACAAATTGCAAAATAATTAAAATTATGTAGTAATATAGTGATTCACACACACACATAATTTTAAGAAAGACTAATATATCTACTGTTTTCCTTTTGTAAGACAATACAACATCCAAAGAAAAATTGAATTCTTTAGATATTGAATAACAAAAGTATTTTAATATACTTTTTAATTTTAGTACAAAATTAAATAGATATATTGTTCTCATTCTCTTCTATATCTCAATACTTGTACATGAATTAAAAACATATAATTACTTTAAAAAGATATATGGTCACGCATGGGAAACTGAAAAGAATTCTGAATAATAAATTAATCTGACAGGGATTTCATAATTGTTCTTAAGATAAATTTATACCGAGGCAGTATATTTTCGGTAGGAGTACACATATATAAAAAAAAGGAAAAATTTTCAAATTCAGATAATATATTTTCCTGATAAGCACTTTTTCCTATAAAAAGAATGAATTGTTTGAAAAAATTAAACTAAAAAAGTTTTTGAATTTAAGATTACGTTGTCATCATTCAAGGGAACTTTAAGCTTCAATAAAATAAAAATTTAAAAGTTTTTTTTTTTTTTATTCGAGTTTTTAAAGATACTTTGAACCACATTTTTTTATTATTGCATTAACTAAAAGAAAAAAGATTCATCATGCGCCGAATTTTGTTGTTACAATTACTTATATTTTTAAATTGTTTTTAATCTTGTTGACTTTTAATATTATTTTTAGTAGTTAATTATTAAATATTTATAACTTTTACCAAATTTTATGAACAATGAAAAATATTACTACACAAAACAGATTATTATCAGATATTCGATTTTAAAAATTAAATATATTTAGCTTCTATAAGTTCCAAGAAATAACAAAATTGAATTTTTTCTAATATAAAGTCACCTAAAATATTTCATGAGAAAAAAATCTATTTTACTTCTATTAATTTATTATTTATAAATGCGATCTTATACATGCTGCTGAAAAGAATTATTGCATAGATGGAAATAGTGATTTTAAAGAAAAGAAAAAGAATACTTTAATCCATATAAATTTCAAATTTCCATGTAAAAGCCCCCCTTTCCAATAAAGGCCTTAGAGTTAGATTAATTATTTAAAGATTAATACGTGCATTAACCATTTGAGAGAGATATTTTAAAATAAATATGGCATTATTTAAATTGATTTGATATTCAATACAACATATATTTCGGTAAATTTTATCGAACTATTTTTATTGGAAGAACTAATTTAAAAGTTTCTGTAAAACTAGCAAATTTTTGAATTCCTTTTTTCTTTCTTTTCGTTTGAAACCGAATTAAAATTTCGATTAAAAATAGGTTGGCAGTTAGGTCACTCATTAATGAATAAAAATTGTTGTCGAATGAGTAATAAAATGACTCATTGTCTAACCTAAAAATGTCGTAATTAAAAAATTATTCATTTTGTCCTAATAAATTTATTATGTAGCATGGGGTAATTTGTTTCGCAATTATCATTCATTCAACCGTTCAAAAATCACGAAAAAAGTAAAGCTTTAAATTAAGAGTAAATGAAAACTTATTTTAAATATTTTTCTTGATTTCAATTTGATCTTTTTATACAATTTATGTAGGTATATTTAATAAGGAATGCACATATGTAATTCACTCTAATTTCCAGTGATAATTTAAATATATTTGTGTTACGTGATAACATTTTTTTTATACAATGAAATTAAAAATGTTTTGACCAAGTAATTTAATTAAGCCTCACACATAATTCTTTATTTTTTAGGTTCTTTCATTGAATGGATTATATTAAACACATGATAAATATCAAAGATTCAATTAAGGTTTCAAAATACTCGAAATAAAGGGGTGCGTGATCATTTTACGGTTTCGTTAAAACATAAAACTCTTTCTCCTGTCCTTGGTTTTTTTTTTTTTTTTTATCAACTTCCTTTTATTATTTCTGTAATCTTAAGTTATTGATTTTCTGTTTTGAAAAATTTATGTAATATTTTTATGTAAATGTCTAATGCTGTATTTTTTTTTTTAAAATATCATTTAAAAAAGTCAGGTATATATATAATTTATGTTAAGGACAATATACCCATCAACAATACCTGACATAACAATCATTTTAGCATTTGATTTTCGATATATATTTTGAGTTCAATAAGTTTATTTTATTACCTTTACATTTTATAATTCTTTTCTCCTTAAAAATAAATAGTAAGTTATAAAAATGAAATTGAAACTTTATTTTGTAAAGAGATATAAGTTCATGAATTCAGAGCGAATAACAATTTTTATGTATCGAATTAAAATTCGATTATGTTGTTGACTAAGCAAATGTAATGAATAATGATTTTTCACAAATATTCATTGAATCAATATTTCTAATATATTCTAAAAAAGGGTTAAAAGTTTAAATTATTCATTGTCCTCATAATACTTAGTAACAATCTTTTCTCACATACAAAAGGGAATAAATTTTTAAAATACTTAGCATTAGAAAAGGTACATGTTTGCTGTATAAGGTAAAATAAAAAAAAATGTATGGATCAGGCAATGAGTAAAGATTATAATTTAGAAAAATGTCTAAAAATCTTTTTTACTGATAAAAAAAATGGCCAAAGTTTGGAGTGAAAAATATATAAAATGTATCGCGATTGAAAAGATTTGCAAATTTCGATCGCACTTGTTATCTTGTTTTCAATTCAATTTCAAATTGCAATCAGATTAGTACTTTCTAATTTTATCGTAAAATCAGAAACAAGATTATTTTTATTAGTTTATCAGTTAAAAAAAAATCTCCATTTATATTTTTATTTTTTGGTACTAAAGTATACTTCAAAGATAAATTATGGATCATACTCTTGTGCACGTGACTTGATAAAAAAAAAGTAGAAACTCAGATAAGGGAAACATATTTCGTTATCTCATCCAAAAGTTTTCTTTTTTTTTTTTTTTATTTTTTTTTTTTTTTTTTTTTAAAATTTGTTTTAAATTTTAAGTTTTAAGGAAATAAATTTTAAAAAAAAATTTTTTTGCAGTTAAATATAATGAACAAAATTATTAAATTCAGCATCTGTACATCTGTCATGTGCTAGTTATTATTTACAATTTAGAGTTATCCCTGATGTATTGATTAGTCAAAAAATCTATCTTAATCTCAACTCGAAATTCTTTTTTTCTGGCTGTCAACGTAATTTAAGCTTAATATAACGATTTCTCAAACGCGACCTTGATTATTTTGCTTATGTAGATATGTTTTATATTAAAATGCAATTCAAGATCTATATAGAATATTGAAAATTTATATGCATTTGTAATCCTTAATAAGTAAGGCAACGACCTTATCATGACCTTAAGAGGAATACACTGTTACTTCTTTTTACAAAAAAAAAAAAAAAAAAATTGTTTTTTTTATTCCAGTGCAAGTTAGGATACGTTATAATACATAAGCCAGCAGTTTTGGTTTGTACATTACCACATGTTACTGTGACGCCTCATTGACACTAATGTGTCAGTATGCTAAGGCATTACATAGAACATAAATATTAAACACTTCAGAAGAACAATAAAATTCAATTAAAATATACTTAAATTAATAATAATTACTTGTACAATTAACAATTGTATCAGCATTTCCTAAAGAAAATTGCGGAAATTTTAAAACCGAATTAAAAATATGTCAATCTTGCATCATGACAGAATTGTATAGGCATCAATTATTGTTTTAGTTCATTAGAAAATTCAAATTTCTAAAAGCCCTTAATTATTAATTCTTTTTAGACTAACGTGATTTCGAATAAAAAGTAACAAATGACAAATCTACGGAAGACTTATTATGTATAAAAGGGGAAAATACGCAGAGAATAAACTGTCTAAAAAATTTTTGTGTGTGACAAGCGATCGTTTTCACAACTTGAGTTAAATTTAAAATAGTTTAGAAATTTGGATTTTTGAAATTAATTACATTTGTATTGTGTGTGTGTGTGTGTGTGTGCTAAAAATAAATACATATAATTATCATTTTTTCAGATACATTCTAAATAAATATTTTTTTTCTTAGTTTTAATTTAGAAAATTGACAATTTAAGTACTAAAATTTCAACATTCACGGCAAAAGCTTTAACAAAAAAATATTTGAAATTTTACGAGTTTTTTCCTTTTTATTAGTAATAATTTTTGAAAAAGATAAAAAAATAAGATTTTTTGAATTTATTTATTTATTTTACAGTAAAATAAGAGCTCAAAAACATCGTCTGTAAAAAAAAGTCAATAATGCAGCCAAAAAAAATTGTTTTTATATATTTTTACAAGCATATGAGGATAAAGAAAATACATATATTTAAGCAATTTAACAATAAAAAAAGAGAGTTAAAATTTTATTTGTATCCAATTGTTAGAAAGGTTTATCTTAAATTATTCTATTTCGAAAACTTAGTTCCAATTAAAATTTTATCGTTTTTTCATTAATCCTATGTCTAAAACTTAGTTCCAGTTAAATTTTATCGTTCTATAAATTGATTCTATATTATCATTCCATTTCTTACAATGTAATTCTTTCAAATCGTTCAGTTCACTTCAGTTTGTTAATTGTTCAAGTTATATTGATCAGAATCGTTTGGTACATAGAAAACGAAATTATTCTTACCTTGTCGGCACGGAGATTTGCATCTCGGGCCTGATTTTCTGCGGTCTCTGCCCTATCGACGGCATTGTCCTTCTCCAACTTCATTCCCTGCATCTTTTTCTTGATGGCCTCCATTTTGTTGGATGAGTCGAAACTTCGAAAACTTCGAAAGAGAAAAGAGTAGAGTCCGGCAGGAACGGTCTAAGGCACCCCACACAGCCAAAGATCCCAGAGAGAATAAGCCACCGGAGGAGACACGACCTGAAGAGTTTTGCTTGTGCCAGATAGGATTTCAATGGCTGTTTCTGGAAGATCCAGCACTCTTCCTATTGGATGCTCCAAGGCCGCCAATGGAGATGCCGTGGAGGTTCGGATTTCCCCCTTTCCACCTACCTCCGAGTCGAAAAGTGGGGCAAGAAAGTCCGCTCTCGAGATTCTTTATGCTCCAGCCTTCGTCTGCTGTGAAATCTAATCAAAAAATAGAGAACAGCATCCGATAGCATGGACAAAGGTTAACTATATAAAAACACTGTTCGAAAAATTTAAAATAACTGACAACTAAACTTATCTCTGAGATTTCTCATAATGTAAGAGGGTTTCTGGGTTTTTTTTTTCTCTTTGAGAAAAGTCCGCGCATTTAAAAATTTAGGAATTACAAATATTTATAAAAAGATTTCATGTTCAGTTTTCTTATCAGGACAGGAAGCGTACCCATTTGTTTTCGTACTCGTTTTCGTTGTAGAGTTTACTAACCTGTTAAGATAAATATTATTCCTATTTTTATTTTATTTTTTTTATGAATATACTAAGATCTCTGGCATTACTACCTTAATATGCTTAGAATAAATATCTCATCGTTTAAAAAGGATTTAAAGAAACTAATGATAATAATTTTGCTTAAATAATGTATTTATTTTCAAATCACTTAGATCAGTGGTCTTCAAACTTTTTCGACACACTGAACCCTAAAAACTGTAAGGTGTTTTGGGGGAACCCCATTCCACATACACATTTTCTCTCACTTAGCAAAATATATCTTATTTAAAGTAAATCAACATGTTATAGGTACTCCATGTAAAAACAAAGAAAAAAATTGTATTTGTTATTAAAAACTCTAATATAATGTTTATATAATTTAGTCATTATTAATTTGTGCTCCAGGTACCTATGCTTCACTTACCTATGCATTGTATTTAGTAAATGGTGTATGCTTGTTATTGTTGTTACTAAAGTTATTCAGGCTCTTATAGCTTTTGTATAAATTTCAGGATATTACGTGTTAATATTTAACTAAAAATTGAGATCTTTTGTTCACACACATATCTTCATTTTAACGGAGTCTGTTGATAGTTCAATCAGTTGTTCTTGTTCTATCAGTAAAGAAACCAGGTTGCTGTCTAAATATTTAAAGGGATTTCTTATCCAGTCATGGCACATTTCTAGTTGGAAAAAAATAATTCTTCGTAGCGGATTTAATTTTTAAATATGCTCCTGAATGATGTTCATATTTAGTCCCCTTTTCGATTAGAAAATCACTTAATGTTTTTAAGTATGGCGTATAATTATTTTTTTCTCAAGATTCCCATAAATCAATTTTTAAAACTGAAGCCTTGATTTTGTCGTTCAGTGTTTCATTACCCTTTGTCCTATAGAACATTTATTTGTATTGTCCATCTTTCTCAACTGTTTTATATATATATATATAAAAACTAGCGGGGCATTTGAAATTAACAATCAAAGAAAAATTCTGTAAATAACTACGTACTTGAATAATTTCTCCATTCATATATTTTCTATAAACATGTTTCTTCTACATATATGTGGTTCAAGTAAAATATACTTCTTGTAGGAAATTTAATTACTATCCCGTTCATTAAATTAAAAAAATTTCTTATCTCTTTATTAAATTTCCGCTCAGGTGTGTTTCGAATCTCTCTTTTAAGAGAGATTACACGCAGTCTTCTCTTTTCAGAATTGCTCGCCTACTTCATGTAAATCACTCCCTCTCCTTCTCTCTTATTCGGTCAATTCCAAAAAATTATCTTATTTATTTTTTAAAAAAAGATCAAAATCCTTTAGTCATCTGGAAGGGAAAAAGGAAACATATACTGGGTAATTCTAAATTGTTTTTAAAAATTAAAAGATCTGATAGCAGGGAAGTCTATCAGATCTTGACTTCTATCGAGACTTCTTGAGACTCTGGACACCTACGCAAAAATGGGTTAACTATCCCCTTAAAAATTAAGCACTATATAGCATACGTTGTCAAATACTCGTACAAAAAGAAACTGGAAAAAAAGAATAAATGTGCATGACTTACAATCGCACAAACCGACTCGTCCGATTTTCGCCTTTCAACTAAATGAGTAATAATGGTGTATGTGAAAGGTCCAGGGTTATATATACATGGAAAACGGTCATTATATAAAAATGCACTTTTGTCATTGTTTCTAGTTGACATATAGTTTAAAATTCTCGGAATATGTTCGGGAATAACCTTTGACGAATAAAATTATTCAGATCATGATCTTATTGAGGCTGAGTCGAGAAAGAGACGAGGCCCCCATTTAGGAAAGACTCTGGGCCCGAGCCCAGTTGGCCCATGCCTTAAAACGTCCTTGGGTGATAGTACCCATCAAGATGACCAATAATTATGCAGGAACATTGGGTTGCATTCTATTCTGAGAGGCAAAAAAGAGGAAAATAAAAAGTAGATCTTGCGAGATGAAGCAAAACAAGTCATCATCTCTGACCATTTTGTACCTGCCTTCGTGGCATATCCCCTAAGACTACATCAAGAATTTACCGCATACAAATTTCCACCGAGAAGAAGCAGTAGTTTGCTCTTAATTGGTACCGGAGAAAGGCAATCAGAACAAAAGTTATCCTTTAAAAACGGCACAGCATCATTGCTTCAAGCATTATCTTGATAACATCATCCAAAACTTTTCGTGAATTCTATGGCGTACACGTACGAGAAATTGGCGAATATGCTGGCTGTGAAAGAAAACGGAATGGACGCGAGAGATCATCTGCAGAGTTTGAAAGACGAAGTCACAAGATTTCAGGATTTTAAGAAAATTAAGCCTAAATTCAATTTGCTCTCTTATCCAATTACTGCCAGTGGCGTAACGTACACTCCCGCAATCTAATATCATCCCTAATGCCCCTAATATCTTCCGCTAAGCCACTGATTACAGCTTATACTGATATAACACCCCTGAGGAGTTACAACTTGAACTAATAGACTTGCAGTCAGATCACACTGTGAAGAAAATAGTTAATGCTATGACATTGACTTTTACAAATAGTTGTCAGCAGAGAAATTTCCAAATATGAAGAAATTTCCGGAGAAATTGTTTTTTATATTTGAGTCCACATATACCGGGTGGTTATTATTAAAGTTACACTTTTCAGAGGCCTGTAGAACCCGTTCTGTTTATCGGATTTTGATGAAACTTGAAATATATGCTATATGGACCCTGGGGGAAAAGTTTCTGCAATAAAAAAATAGTTCAAAGTTAGACCACTAGGAGGAAATGTGGCGCCCAAAGAAGGACAAAAATTACGTTAGAATCGTTAAAATTTATTCAATCACTGACTATGCTCAATATGTGTTCCATTGACATCAGTAACGTGTTGAAATCGCATTATAGCGTTTTCAGTCGTAGCGCCAAGCAACTCACGAGGGATTTCAGCCACATGGCGTATACTGTTAGCTTTCAAATAAGGTAAAGTCATAATTCCTTCTCTACAAACACGGTCTTTTAGAAATCCCCACAACCAGAAATCACGGAGATTTTTAAGTCAGATGAGCGAGCCTCGGAAAATATCTGGATAATCACGATTATCCCCAAAGTTAGCACTAAACAGTGCTTTGACTTGGCGCCCAATTTGAGGAGTTGCTCCATCTTGCATAAAGATAGCGGTTTGCAAACAATGTAGTTCCTGTAAAGTAGGAATGGTTAACGATGACAAACTCGTCCTGAATGCTTCTCTGGCTATGACTGTAAGATTATATAGAGGTTTTACGGATTTGCATAAGGAATATTCTATAAAAGCCTCCTGGTGTTCAAAATGTGTACTAATTTTTTTTTATTAGAGAAATTTTTTTCCCATAATTTATATAGCATATATTCCAAGTTTCATCAAAATCCGATAAGCGGAACGGGTTCTACAGGCCTCTGAATAGTGTAACTTTAATTATAAACACCAGGTATTTTTGAACAAATTTTTTCTTTTACATGAAGATCATTGAGTTTAAATATATATGCAAGTTGGCTGACATAAACTTGCAAGATGTGATGAGAATTTCAACAAGCTATCTAACTCCTGATTTAAAAAAAAAAATTGCAGAAAAGTGTGATAAGGTACATTTGCCTCATTAAACTGATTCAAAAATTAAATGTTCTTGCTGCTGCAGACAATATGAAATTAGCACAGTAAATAAATGAAACAAAACTGTACTGTTTTATTTAACTTATATTTGTTATTTTCGATTGAATGCTATCATTTTAAAATGGAGCGACCCTCCAGTATCATCCGCTCTCACAATATGGCTCACAAGACGAAACAAGTTGCCCACCCTTATATTAGAGGAAAACAGAGATTTTTTAGTAAATGTCTTGAAGTTATATTGCCCTATGTAAAAATTTTTAATGAAAAATTTTCAGTCAATTGTTAATAGAACTGAACTGAACTCAGTTGCGCAACAGCCCATGAGGGCCAAGGCCTACTGTGCCTATCTCAGTTTTCGTGATCTTAGGCGCTGGTGTGCATGTGCAAATGTTTCTATCAAGTGGTCAGTCTGACGCGAAATCCCCAGTGTTCAGTTCGCAAGCAAATTTGGTACTCATTTAACGACCCACTGAAGGGATCAAAGGTTAAGTCGACCTTGCCCAACCCGGGATTCAATTGTTATTAGACCCTAATTAAATGATGTTGAATTTGAAACTTTGCTAAGCTGAAACATGTTGAAAAAAATTATATTTCAAACTATCTGACGAAGTAAAAGGGATAAATAAAATAAGGATAAATAAATAAACTAAAAATTATAAGTCTGATTATCTGTATTTAGTACATGTATATTTTATAATTTTGATAATCATTTTTCAACAGTGGCGTAACGTACACCCCCGCAATCCCCACATTGTGGAGGGGCCCAGGGACTCTAGGGGGCCAAAGCTTGACTGACGTAAAATACATTTTGGGTTTGTGGCCCCAAACCTTAGTTTGCAAGGGACCCTTATATTCTCTTTTACGCCACCGTTTTTCAATGATATTTCATACAATTTTTTCCTGTTAATCCTTTTATACTCAAATTTGCATGTAATCTTTTTTGTGTTATTCTTACGAAGAAGAGGTATATATTATAGAGCTTAGGTAGAAAGAACTTCTTTCGGGTTTTTTTTTTTCCGTTTTATATTCAACTTATAAGTTTTAGATTTAGATTTAGTTTTATATTGAGCCATTCATATTAAGCAATGTATGTTATAAAAGAAAGAGTGTATAATGTGTACGCCGCTAAAAATCAAAAAAAGAGTCCCGGTACGATCAAAGGATTTATTTGGTGCGTATTCCCTCCATACCCCATCCATGAAGAAGGTTCCCGTTTTTACCTGAATTGACCTTAAAGGACGTTGCGAGGGCTTAAGGGGCGTTATATATATAAATCTTTTTTTTTAATTCTTAGACCAACAGACTCGAAATTTGTAGTCACGTTCCTTTCATGGAGAAGAGATCCGCTACAAAAGGGGGCTTACGGAAATACTCCCCAAAGGGGCGTTGCAAGGGCTCAAAGGGTGTTACGAATAAATAATCCTGTTTTTGAGATATTAGACCTACAGACATGAGAAAATTTTGTAGGCACGTTCCTTTCATGGAGTAGAGATCCGACACACCAGCCACGAGTTCGTGACCATAACCACAAGGCTACCGGGGCCACTTGACCTTGACGTGAGGTTTGATTACTTAAAGGGCAATTATATTTATTTTGAGAATATTTCTCATCGATTAATTCCTGTTGAAATATAATCTAATTAATTTTCCGTCTGTAGCTGAAAACCAAATATTATTTTAAATAAACTGTTCGGAATTTTTTTTTTCACAAATGAATTAAGATTTTCTTATTTTTATATCCTCTCTTATTCTTCTTGTTTGGAGCAATATTCAGATAAAAGTGGACGCATTTTTTTTTTTTATTCTATCATAATTCATATTTGCTTAAATAAAAAATTATTTAGAAAAAAAATTAATAAATAAAGACTGAGATTCGTTGGAAGCTCACTTTTCATGAATAGCTAATGCTCGGTTCAAAAGAATCATTTTTTACCGTTCCTTTTTTTCCCCGTATTAATTCTAGACGTCCCGAGAATCAAAAAAAGAGAGAGACAGAAAAACTAGTTTTTCCCACACATCAGTGCTTCAAAAGAATCTAAAGCTACATGTATTGATAAAAATGAAAATGTTTGCAACTGCCTTTGCAGAGGTTCCCAAACTTACTGTGCCTATGTATCCCTTCTTATACCAAAAACTTACCCACGAACCCTCTTGTGAAATAATTCTATTTCAATGAATGAATGATAGAAAAATTATAAATTTAACTTTGACGTCCTCAATGTTTAACGTTGACGCAACAATAAAGTATAAATAAAACATTGTGGTATCTGAGAAGAGAAGTACATATTAAAATTATAACTTTTGTATCAAGATATAGAAATGCATTTTTTTTCCAATGATATGAGTGATCTAAAGAGATCTGAGCATAAGAGCTCTTGTGTTGGCTCGAGCTATTTAATTTGCGTACAAATGAGACGAGTTTTAAACAAAAAACAGAATTATTATTTATTGTTTTTGTAACAATAAAGAATAATTCTGCTTTCCGTTCAAAACAGAAAAATTTGTTGCATTCACTTCACATAACGGGATCACATGCGCAATACAAAACTAAACTACTACGACTCTTTTCTACTACTATATTGTTACGTAAATTGAGTTTCGAGGATTTTATGCAAACAGTCGCAAAGAGCAAGACAGTTCTTCAGGAGCGATGTGGAAATTTCTTGTTGAAAAATAATCTTTGATATACAGCAGCTGTATTCCCAGAAAAAATCTCAGAAGGCCTTCACACCTTCTACGGCATGCAGACACAACTATCAGTGTCTGAAATACAAGGATGTTAGAGATTATTCACAAGCAATCGTTCGTCCTACACAACAGCCGAAACAATAACTAATCACTGGACAACTCTCTTCACGGTCAAATCAATACTACTCTTCAACAGCAAAAACAAGACTAACTCAGTTTCTGCGAGTGACTCCCTACTTATAGGCTTTACGGATTCTTCTCGAAAAATCCGCTTTCATCATGGATCGTGATATCAGTAGATTTCTCCACTAATTTCAGAAGAATCTGTGGCGGTGTGATATCTATATGAACTAGTACCAACATCACGCGTTG